>JANITW010000008.1:44362990-44378898 GCA_027564335.1 Erythroxylum williamsii
TTCCCTACTCCTTGCATTTAAATTTGTTTAAATTACTATTGTGTGAATTAACTTCTGATTTTATTGTAGAACTTTACGAAAAGATTTAAAGATCTATTCAACCCCCCCTTTTAGATCGTTTACAATATTCATTTACTTGCAAATGTTCTCATGATTCATCTACCATTTACAGGAATGTTTTTCTCACCATCTTTGAAGTTTGCTTTCAGATTCTGGTGAAAGTGGACCACCTAAAAACATTAGTGTGTAGATAAAATTTATCACTACGTATTGCCATGCAAGGTAACTTAGAGATGTAAACATTTGAATGCTAGCTTTAGCTGCTTTTATAAAATGTTGTTCTTAGTAAAAAAAACTCTTTAATAAGGTTTTGTGTATTACTGTTGGCAGGAGTAAGCAACCAAACTTTTCAGCGTCAGAAGCTGAGGAGTTAGTAGAGATCATTATTTTTCTATATTTAGATACTCAACTCCAAGGATCGCTGATATAGTTGTATGAATGCGTGCAATCTATTATTAGTTGATTCACAGATGAGGAGTTGAGTACCAGTTGTGTAAACATAGCAAAATCTCTTGCTTGCAGGTAATTACGATTTAGTTATGCCATTACACACCTTTTCATCTTGTTCTATGTGCTCTTCTACACTAGGAGTGCTGCTCTTTGTATTTTGTTCACAAGGGAGCTCAATTTGCTTCAGGTTTGAATTTGATGGGTTTTGATTCCAATTTGTTTGTATCATAACCTGTTATTGAACATAAATGTTATGCGCGTATAAAGTTGGAAGGACGTAAGCATAGTTCAAGGGATAAATGCCATTTGAATACTTTAATTCTTTCCTATTTCATTCCTAAAATTGTTTAAACAATACAATTGTAGTTCTCGGTATTCACTTCAGCTAATATGTCAATCCCAATTAATGGTCCAGTTTTTGTCATGTCAGCTGAACTCCTAGTAGAGTTGACCCAAAGGAATTTGTTGAAAACATCTAGAATCTTGGTCTTGGAAATAAACAAAGCTTTCCACTGCCAACCTCAAGACTCCTCTAGTGCTTTTAGTTCATATTACATAAATATCCCTTAATTACTCTTCAGCTTTCTCTCATCTTATTCATGTTATTGCCCAAGTTCAGACTCCCCAGGGAATTACCCATGTTAGTTAATTTATAAATTATCAAGCTACAAACAATTTTAAAATTAATTTCAAAATGTTAAGGACATTTGTGTAAGAGGTGTTGGGTTAGTAACATACCCTGATTTATATGATAAAAGGAACTTGTGCCCACAGCATGGAGTTCATTAACTCTAGTTATATTATTCTCTGTAGGGTTTCTAATTTTCAGCTTTACATACACATATTATGGTTGGTGGTGGACTCGTGATATGTTCTGGATTAAGAGTAGTATCAATTTATATTTATTAGATCACTCTTAAAAGAAGCTTCCAACTATATCTTGATTAAGTATAATGGAATTGTATTCTTTGTGTAGTTGGGAAGGTTGAATCAATTTTTTTATAATTATTATTTACACGATGGAAGAATAATATAGTTATACAATCTAATTACTATGAAGGGTAATTAAAAGGGAAAAGGAGTAATTTAGTAGATATGTCATATGTCATATCCCTCTTTGTTTGCCAAGAAAGAGGAAGAATTTCTTTGATGAGTCCACAGTGTTGACTAATAAGTAGGACTTGCAACTTGATCAACATGGATTACACCCTTATCTCAGTGGTACATTTAATTAACGCTTACTTTGTCTTGCTGTAGGTTTATGAAGACGACATTAGAAGGTTGTCATGATTCGTTGCGGAAGAGAAGGGAGACTCCTTCTGAGGAAGAGAAGGGAGACTCCTTCTTCTACTTTGGGTATATGGAAGTTGAAGAATAACTTAAGAAAGGAACAGGTCTTCCTTCAGCCTTTAATAACTGCTCAGCTGGTCTTTTTCGACTTTCATATTTTCTTGCTCTGCTGGCCTAAGGTTGTGAAATTCATAAGAAGGATATTGGTGTTTGTCTCTCTTCAGGTCTTTGTACAGATATATGCAATCTTTATGAGAAGGGCTCTATTTCTTCAGGACCTCATTTGACACTTGAACCAATAGCAATTGAACGAGTAGCAACAGAATGTATGGATTAAAGATCTCCTGCAGCGTGTTCAACTCGTGTGACTGGAACCATTCTAGAGCCTTTAATTGCAGAGTCTCTTGGTGTAGAACCTGAATCCAACATAGAAATTGAACGCCTTCGAGCCTACCTTGGCAATGATAAATTGCTTGAACTTTTTCCTTCTGCAGAAAGATTAATGCGTTCTCACATCAGAAGAAATGACTTCACCCCTGATTTAGCAAACAATATAGGATTAGAAACAGCAACTTGGGCAGAAAGCACCGATGTCATGTTGGTATATTATATACTTATGATGTATTGTTTATATTAATTATTGTATTATGACATGTTTCGGAATTGCAATAAAATAATACATTGTCTGCTATTATGTTTATATTAATTACTGTATTATAATATGTTTCGGAATTGCAATAAAATAATACATTGTCTACTAATATGCAATTACTGTATTATGACTTTCATATTAAAAATTAAAGAATTGTTAAATAAATAAAATTCGTAAATAATATTGAATAGTTATTAAACAAAAAAGGTTAAAAAATTTTATTTTAAAGTATAATTATTAAAATTAAAAATTATTAAATTAATATGATTTTAAAAAAATGAAAAATAATAAAAAATAATACAAATAATAATAAAAACGTTGTGGAAGACATTCTGCGACGTTTCAAAAAACGTCGCAGAAGACATTCCGCGACGTTTCAAAAAAAACGTCGCGAATTGTCCAAACTTTCCGTGACGTTTTAAAAATGTCGCGGATTGTCCAAATTTTCCGTGAAGTTTTAATAAACGTCGCGGATTGTTAGAGTTTTCCGCGACGTTTTTCATAAAACGTCGCAGAAGCCTTTTGCCTACACCATATTCCACGACGTTTTTTGTGACGTTTTTTAAAACGTCGCAAATGATATTTTGTGACGTTTTCGGACCTTTTGTGACGTTTTTAAAACGTCACAAAAGGGGTTGTTTTCTTGTAGTATTGGAAGGGAGTCATCCAATTGGTTAGTATGATGTAATATGATAAGGATAGAGGTGGTCTAGTTAGTTCAGTTCAATTAGGATTCTAAATTGTTAAGCCATAAGTGCCTATAAATAGTTTATCTAAGTCTTACTCCTTAGGAAGACAGTGAGAGAGAGCGTTCCTTTGTATACTTATAGGGAAGTAATAAATGTTGGTCTTTACTGTAGCCTTTATGTGTTTATTGTTGCCTATAATTATTTAATACTTTCATAATATTCTTACTTTGAGTGTGAGAGTTAAACAGTTCGAGGGTCGTGAGGCATTTTAGAACAAGGTTTTGTTAGTCAATGATCATGTGAGAAGGTTGAGTCTTGCTTAAACAGACTTAAGTGAGATTGCTGTGTAAACAAGTAGCAAGACTTTGGTATATTTGATGTCTAAGAAAACCTTTGTAACATAAGCCATGACACTAGTAGGTGAGGATTACAATTGCCATGTTTTCCAAATTTAAAGTATGGTATGACAGAATTAGTAGTTACCAGAATTAAGTTCGAGATGAATTATTTATGAACTAATGAGAGTTCCATATTGTTCATCTTTTCATGTCTTTCATAAAAGAATTTGGATTATATTACTGTTGACAACATCGATGATAGATTACTCATTACCAAGTCTACGTAAAGTTTTCTCATTAAGAACCTCATATTCTATTGGTTTGCTATGAGAAGCAAATACATTAGCAAAAGCCATAATAATTTACATATATTCATAAATGAATTTTTATACCTTTGATATTATGTTTTATTTGTTCTTCAATCTGCTCGATGTGGCTATTAGAGGGTCATTTGGAAGTGTGACAAATACACATCAAGCATTGGTAGAAATATGACCTTAAGAAATAAGATTAATAGAACCATCTAAAGCATCAAAGGTCAATCTATCATTATGAAGTTGCTTGTCGTACATAAGAGTTAAAGCCAACCGTAATTGACAATCTTAGTAAACAATAGAGCATTATGGGATCCAATCAAAATGTTTCCATTTAGAGCTTCTGAGATAAATAACTAGTGGAAAAGAGTTTAAAAGTATTAATGAATTTGATTATAATAATAGGTGTAGTGTGTTCATGGGACTTAAAAATTGTGAGTTTATTATTTCTGGTGTCTAGGTCAATAAAATCATGCATCTGCACAATTTTCTAATTCAGGAATACATCTACTCAAGGTACACAATTTTCTAATTTAAGAAGATATGCAATAGGGTTTGAACATATTGTAAATTGTTTAAATTAGTCGTTAAAAGTTATTGAAAATTGGTGAACATTAAAGAATATAAGAGAATTAGATAACACACCACCTATATGATATTGTGTTGGACTCGCATTTTAGAATACAGTACCATATTAGTATTATGTTAGTTGGATTATATCTAGAAGAAGTTCTAAAAGTAAACCAACATCGAACATGAAGTGAGATCAGTGATGATTGTAAAGTCATATAGGCATTGAACTTGTCTTTTTTATGCATTCTTAAAATTCTAGAATATAACCAGTGTGAGTTACAGAGTTGAATAGAGTCAGTCACACAGTCTAGTTACGTATAATTTTGTTCTTTCATTTTTTTTCTTTTAACACTCTAGTTATTAGGATTTTATGTTGATAGATTTATATTTTACATGTTATTTAGGACTAAGTTACTTAGTATTTAACACTTTTATAGCATATTTTATGTAGATTATATGATATTTTCTTATGTGTAGTTCATTGCCTTATAAGTGATGATTTTGAGAGGATAATTCGAATTTGAGTGTAATTTTCTCCATCATTATCTAGTCAAGGAGTTTTTAGATTCATTTTTAAAATAAGAAGATGAAAAACAACTTTGTAGAAGACATAAGATGTTAACTTTATCTTGAAGATGTTAAAAAGTAAAGAAATCGATGGAAAAGGGTTTAACATATGCCAAATATGCCAAAAAAGATAGGTTCTTATCTTTTACAAGGCTTGAAGGAGTGAGAAATAGAAAAAATTGACGCTAATTACAACTTGGTGTTAAGCACCAGTTACATACTACTTAATGATAAACAAAAGTTCCAAAAATAGTCAGTACTAATTCTCGTGCATAATTTTTTAAGACATATCACAAGTTCAAGCAACTTAGGACTTTATTTTGTAACCCTAACTATAATACTATTATTAGGTTTTATCTAGGGGGCTTTGGCAGCTAATGATAACCACTTTTGTTAATAAGCTTTTAGTTTTAGGTTTTCTTCATATGAAGTATAGATGTAAAGCAAGATTAGAGGAGATGATAATAACTCTTCTAGTTCTTTCTTCGCTATCTTTCTTTTATATTAAGAGTATTTTATTTTTGTTTTACTTTCATTATGTTTAGTAGTTAAATTCCTAGTTAGGGTTAGGGATGTAACTTAGGATAGATTATTAAATTATTAACGCTTACTGAAATTTTGTATAGTTGAATCTGGTCTAAAGTAAAATTCGTAGATCAGGAGAATAAACACTTTAACTTTAAAGAAAAAAGTATTCTAAATTATTGTAATAGTGAAAAGATTAACTAGCCTTAACAAGTTTGATTAAGTTAAATTACGTATTAAAAATTGGTAATTACCTAATTGAATATACTAGTATCTCTCGAGAGAAGGTATAGATATATATTCGGTTAATTATTATTTCAATCATGATAATAAATATTTCATAACAATTGGAATTCTACATAAGTGAACCTATCCAAAATTTGTTATCTTAGTTTATCTTTATTAGTTGATATTATTGTTTTTATTAGTTTAATAGTTTAATATTCTTTTTCAACTTCAATTTATTTTTTTGTTGGGCTAAGATTAGTAAGCACAGTAATATACTTCTTATGGGATTAGTACTTTGAATTATTCCATTTTTAATGACTTGTACAATTGTATGCATGCCAATTAAGTTGATCATATGCCTATTTGTAATTGATAGTTCCTCATTATTATTGATCAATCAAAAACTTTAGAGAGATTTTTTCAAATCTTTTTAGGGTAACTCTTGTTTTATTTCTGTAAGAACTTTTGATCTTATCTAGCTTATTAATGGTAATCATTCCTAAAATCTTATCACTTACAATCCTTCTTTTTTGTGAGTGTGACGATTCATATCCTTTTTTTTTGTAATTTTGTTCATGTTTTTGATTCAAACTTATTTTAATATAATGATCCTTGGTTTTATTCATATTGATATCAAATATCACTAGTATTATTGGTAAGGATCGTATTTGCTATCATATTCATTTTCTATATTCAGGTTTGTTCTTGATATTATTTATTTACATTTTCAATAATTTTGTATAATTGGAAAAAAAATTGTTCTCATCGTTTTTGTTCTTATTTCTTGATTTTACAAGTTAATAAAAAAGAAAGTTAGAACATTTTTGTGAAGAGAAGTTATTAAAAGTTCCCATCTAAATCATGCACAAGGGACTGACAATTGCATTATCCTTTGCAACTCAAGATTACTATTCCAGAGATAACAAAGACAAGGCATTATATACATCATAACATTTTGTTTTCTAGTTATTATTACATTTTATGTTATTATAATTCTTTCTCAACGATTTCTTATTCTTTTTTCATTATTTGATCTGAATTAGGATGTAAAGAAAAGTTTTCATTCTTAAGTTTTGTATTTTCTTGGCCTTTAGTTACATAATCTTTGTTTGATACTATCTAATTTACCATGGGGGTTATTTCACAAAGGAGAAGTTTAAAACTAGTCCTTTTGATAAATTAACAAGTTTGCAAAGAAATTTTCGTTAAGAATTTAGGCTTTAAGTAGAGTGAATTTTCATAAAAAATAGGTGAGGGAGTACTTTTGCTACTCACATTTTCTTTCAACTTCACTATGACTCAAAGTTAATACAAAAGGTTTTCCAAAAATAAAGAAATAAGTGAGTAAAAATAGGAATAAATTAGGAGTTTATGTTAAACACAATACAAGGTCAATATGAGTAACTTATTAGACAACTTGAAGAAGTTAAAAAAAGCATGAAGCTGCTATAACTGGTATACAACATAACTCATTTTTATATGTTAGGATGGATGAATTTGAGGTTTATGATGAGATTGATGATGTCAAATGCTTGGGAAAGTTAAACATAAGGAATGGTAAAGGAGACAAATATAGAACAGAGAGATAAGGAGATGGCAAATTTAGTTTAAGTTATGATAGGGTGTACAAAAAAAGGTGGATAACAACATAACTAATATTATGATGACGATACCACCTTTTATAAGAAAGATGAAATTTCATGTCTAATTGGAGTGGCAAAAGTATGTAAAGTTAGTATTTGATTATTACAACTTTTTGAAGGAGAAAAAAATTAAATTAGCAATCATAAAGTTTAGTAATTATACCGTGAATTGATGGAATCAACAAGTCCTCACTAGGAGAAGGAATTGAGTGCTACCTATTAGGATGTGGGAGGAGATTAAAATGTTGATGAAAAAATATTTTTTGTGAAATTCCTACCATAGAGATATCTATCAAAGGCTACAAATGTTAACTTAAGACTCCAAGAATATGGAGGAGTGCCACAATAAGATGGAGATTGTTATGGTTAGGAATAACTCGTAGATAGATCAAGTGGTAACAATGACTCATTTCATTTATCGCTAAACTTAAACATTGCTAATGTTGTCGAAATACAACATTACATAGAGTTGGAGAATGCAATTCATATAGCTATGGAGATAGAAAAACAATTAAAAAAGAAGCCTATTCATTATTTTGTTGTTTATAGTGTAGGTTATTCATAATGGAACAGACCATGAAGTATATGGGAAGACCAAACTTTAAAGTCAAAATGTAAAGTAACCGAATAAAAAATGAACACATAAAGTGGAAAGAAAGCCAAGACTAATTCCACTTTAATAACTAAAATTGAGATGTCAAGTGCTTAGGAAGAGGACAAATAGCTTCATAATGTCACAAAATAGAGTGATGATAATAAGAGAGGATGGAGAATATATGTCCAAAAGTGAAGAGGAGTCCAATGATGATATACTTAATTTAGAGGATGCTAGTAATGAAGAGTGCATTGAAAGATAATCTCTTTTGTATAAAGTGTCCCATTTAGGATCGAGTTTGTAGTATGATCAAACATACAAGGAGTTGTACTAATTTAGTTAGCGTGGAGTTAGTGTAGAAATTAGGAATATCAACTAAATAGCACCATAAACCATATAATCTACATTGATTTTATGAGAGTGGAAAGGTAAGGGTGATGAAGTACGTTCTAATTTTGATAGTCCCTAATGGCAGCTAAGAGGGGTTGAATTAAGTATTTATAAAATTCAACAATTTTTCAAGCCATTGTATTCAGTTAACAATAATCAATATAAACAAGTTTAAGGAAATTGCGTAATATAATTTAATTGAACAATTGAACAATAATTTAAAAAAGGATAGGAGGAGAAAATGCAATATGATTTATAGTAATTCAACAAATAACCCTTCCCTAAGTCCATTGTAAAGACTCTTATTAGATTTCTACTATAATTCTTCTTTCAAAGCTAAGAATATCCTTTGTATAATCTTTTTTAGTGAAGAGGAAGCCTTCTTACAATCTTCTTCCAAGGTGAAGAAGAACCTCATTCTCACTTGCATGATGACCCAAATACAATATATATTGTCGTAACCAAATATTACAACTCAAAATACCTCACTTTGTTACTTAATAACTCAAAAATAGCTCACTCACACAAATATGTGATAATAATGCTTAAATAATTGAAAAAAACTTTTAAATGTGTATATACAACACCCAAAACCTTCTTTTTGTTAAAACTTATTTATAGTTTTTTGAGTCCCAAAATAGACTTTGTAGCTAAGAAATAGTTGTTATAACGGCTATACTTGATACACTGGTCAACCATTATACATTAAAAGCTCCAGATTTACTAGTCGTTGGAACAATGGTTAACTAGTAACATATATCAACCAATTAATATGATAGACCGGTCAACTAGCACATCAACTAATGTTACATCAAACTCTCAGTACTTTAAATTTAACAACTTTAACCTACATTGGTTAATCATTAACCTATATAAATCGACCAATCATGCTAAAAACATGATTTTAATAACTTCAAATATTCAAAACTAATTTGTTTAATCCAAATATGATTAAAACACTTCCCAAAAATATTTCCTAAAGATTATTTGAAAGATCAAAAGACTTTTATATTAAAATCAAGGCTTGAATGCCTCTTAATGAATGTAAAGACTCATACAATAAAGTAAAATGAAATGATTATGCATGGTGAGCCTTTTCAATCATCAAATTAATAAAATGAGCTTACAAATAAGTATACAAAATGTGAAATAAACTTGATAAGCCTTGATCTTCTTTTGTCCTTGTTTTGACCTTCAGTTCATTGGTTGCAAAATTTAACTTCTCTTTATCAACTTTATACACTATCTTTTTGAGTTTATGGCTTCATTTTGTTCTAATGCTAACTTTTATCAAAACAGTAAACACATTAGAATTACTTACAATTTTTTTATCATCAAAACATCAATTGGAACATCTCTTGGTTCAACAATTTCACCCTTTTTATGATAACAAAACACTTGTGATATTAGAGAACAATAATAAAAAAATTAAGCACACAAATAAATATCAATACAGTGATTAGTTCTACCTTAATTCATGCATATTATATAATTCGATATGAAGAGTATAATTCGATATAACAAGCATAGTGTAATATCAAGAACAAATGAGATATTCAAAATTAAAGAAATATCCATAAATAAAGATAAAGTAAATTTACTCAAGCAAGTCATATAAAATACAAGAGACAAAGAACGACAAAACAATCACTACCCCTAAATCTAATATCACCAAACTTTCTCCCCCTTTTCGAAATATAAAAAAGAAACCTATTAACTAATAATACATGATATAAAATGTCGCACATGAAGTTAACTTGAAAAAAATCAAAACATATTTGATTAAGATTGATAAAATTTCTCACTGAATAATGTTATTAATCATTTAAAAAGTCTAAATAAAAGGTTAACTTTGATAGAAATATTCCTAATTGTATCTAATTCAAAAAATCCTCACTTTTGTTATTGGGTCTAAGTTAAAATATTCAATTAAAACATCGAGGACAAGTTTTAATAAAATTAGAGATTATAATTGTAACAAATAAAAGCATAATTGTAATATTCAACAATTAATTTCATAAAAGAATGTACTATTTTGAAGCCCCAAAATTTCACAAGTAGAAAATAAAAAATGCCCCAAATATCAAAATTAAACAAAATTAAAGATGAATCTATATAATTAAAAGGGAAACAACCTTAATTTCTTATACAATTTAACTATGAAGGCATCAAGTTCAAAAAATAATTCTTAATTAAGAAAAATTTTAATAATCTTAAATATGAAGTTGAAAATTAGCAAATTTTCAATTTGATGCAATATAATGAGATTTTTATTAGGTGGGGGATAATTTTTTTTAAAGAAAAGAGTGAATTGTTTATGATTTTGAAGATATGAACATATAAGATGAATTTTAGAAGAAAATATGAGAAGATATCCCTTAGATCAAGAATACTAGTTTCCTACAAGATTATATTGGTCGACCAAAATTTGTTTTGAATAGGATATATGGAACAATTTTGAACAGACAAGAAAAGGCTAAAGGTTTCCTTTGAACGTACTATATTAGTTGACTAGTGACTGGTGTGGGATTGGCATATGAAGCCATTCAATTCACAAACTCGTTGGAAAGAAAAGTTTTTTAGACAAAGGGATATTGGTCAACCATTAGCAGATATTTGTTGACCAGTGTGTATAGTTAATCGACTAGAAAAGAGACCAAACTCTTTGCAAACTCACTGGAAATATAAAAGAATATTAGACATTAGGACATTGGTCGACCATTGAAGGACATTGGTCAACTAATGAGACTATTTGGGTAACCACACAAGTAACTAAAAAACTAACGAAACTCACTGAAAAGTAAATAATAGTGAATTTTAAATATATTGGTTGATCATACTAAGATATTGGTCAACCAGTTAACCAAATAGCTTAAGGAACTATTTTTGAAACTCAAATTAAAACATCAAATCTTCAATAAAATACTATTAAAATGCATATAAACTAACTAAATATGAATTAAAATAGTTTAATCATATAAAAGGCCTTATTAAAAAAAGGATTCATATCACACAAAAATAATTTTCCTCTAATTGAGCAAGATTTATCCTTATTCAAAAGTTTAAGGAACTAATAACCCAATTAATATAAATTCTAACATAGTGACCTTAATTTACATATAGTCTTTAATTCTTGGTACTAAGGTTTAAACTTTAAAAATACAATATACATAATTCAAACCCAAATAATCATCACTAAGGATTTATACTCAAATTGACAAATAAATGCAATTAATCAAATATTTCTAAATTATAAACTAATGATTACTTCATGTTGAACATGATGATGAGAGATTTGGATGAAGATTCTTCTTTAATTATTTATGTATTAGTACCACCTCATCTTTCTCACTTGGTTCAACAATTTGAGAAGTCTTGATGTTTAATTTTAAGGGTTAAGTTCTCCCAATCCTACAAAAACATCTTCAATACTTTCTTAGAGGGAAGAAGTTTATATTCATCAAGATAAAAACATAAACACCTTAATAATACTACAATCTTTACTACATACCATTTGCTTTTTTTTTCTAGTGGCGTTATAAATTAAAGTTATTAATTTGTTTTGGGAACTCAAATAAGCTTTAGTTCCTTCTTCTTTTCAACCCACTCTTTCAAAAGTTTGCTTAACATTCTTTGTTTGATAAAAAAATCTATAAATATGTTCAAACATACTACAAAAATGAGATACCATGTTATATAAGTAGTGATGATACGTAAATGCAGTGTTTGAAATTTTGTGTATGTATGTATAATGAGGAAGTTTTATTTGGATATTAAACGTGTTGAATGGTCTTTTAGATGTTGAAAAGTCCTACCATGATTATATGTATCATGTATGATGCGTATTATGAATGAAGGCATGATGCATGCTTTTGTACAAGTATGAGTGGGTTTGCATGTTATCATTAAAATTATACTTATTCTTCTGTTGAGTGTATTGAACTTTATGCCTAGGTTGTGAGCTATATATGAAAGCATGATGTTTGCTCTTAGGTTGGGCCTTAGTTGTAACACCACACTCCCACGTGATCCGAACCCGACATCAACAATGATATCTGAGTCCGTGCCCCACGAGGGTGGCGTGCTAAAACACTCATTCAGTAATCGATACATTTTTTTTAAACAATATATATGCGGAATTCAATGCCTAATTTGGGTCCTCATTCAATCCTATACAATTTCATTATATACAATTTCCAATAGCTACTCGGGCCCATTTGCCTTAAACAAATATACACTTTATTACATAATTAAAGACATGCAATGTAGACGCGAACTGATCCCGACTTCTATCCTTCACCTCAATCCTATAAATATACTCTCATTGGCTTAATGGGGTATTCTTCTGATTTTGAAAAAAATTGCAAATTTTGAGTGAGTTTTGCGAACTCAGTGAGTGACCATCATCGATGGCTCACTCATCACATATCACATAAGATATATATTTCATAATTCATATTCCATTTCACATTTTTTTCCAATAGTGCACATGTTCATATTATTTCACATTCAATCACTGAACCAATCTCACTTTATTTCCTATATCACATTATTTCCCATATTCATATCATTTCATTAACAACCATATTGAATCACATAAACTTGTTCAGTTATTTCACATTCAATATCATTTAATCATTTATGTCATGCATACTCAGTGTATATGAGACTCACTTTCCAATTGTTACTCTGTTGTGACCGAGTGCCTGAACTGTCCCATATAGGGCTCATTGATAACTGTCCCATGTAGGGCTCATTGATAACTGTCCCATGTAGGGCTCATTGATAACTGTCCCATGTAGGGCTCATTGGTCACTGTCCCATGTAGTGCTCATTGATAGCTGTCCCATATAGGGCTCATTAATCGTTGAGCTTATAGCTCTAATCGGTGGCTACTCTAGTCATAACGACCATTATCTGATCATGCATTCATATATGTAATGCATACGTCACAATGTATCACCCATAATTATCTACCCCTTTCAATCACTTCTCATATCATCGGACTTTAGTACGACATTCCACCCTTGAAGTGGAACATTTTACAGTTTCGTTCATATCTAAATACACATTTGTCGATCAAATAAGTATAAGGTTTGCCTTTTACTAAATCAAAGTATTTACTCGAATGCATATGGAATGCGTATGTGACACTTTTTTCATTTATTACGGTATTGTGACCCAGCGCTCAAACTGTCCCAATATGGGCGCATTAATCATTGAGCATGAAGCTCTGAAATCACTGTGGGCTCAAGGCCCAAGTACGGTGAGCTATTAGCTCTCGATGGCTACTCCAGTCACAACTACCATTATCTAATTTTGCACTCATGCATGGAATGCATATGTCGAAAAAATGCAGTATTTCAATCACAATCAATCCCAAATAGTTCACATTCACATTTTAATCACAATCCTATTTATGCACATTTCAAACACAGAGAGTTCAAATTCACAAACCATTTGCATTTCTATGTCATAATCTCCCATTTCATCGGACCTTTTGTCCGGAATCCATAATCAAATGCAATTCACTAACCCACCATTATTTACCATAGTTTTATAAAGACACAATTCTAAGTACACAATAATTGAGGAACCGTCTAGGTCACTCACCTCATATCCATGCTTGAATCTTATCCAAAGCATCAATTTCTTTATTATTTCTTTCCTTCATCCAAGTTAAAATTCCCTAAGCCACAATTACCCAAATTCAACATCACATACTTCATAAACACTAAAATTGAGCTTAGGAAACATAACCCTATACCAATCTTAAGCCATATGAACCAAACCCCTTCAAAATTTAACAAATCAAAAATCTCAATCTTACCTTGATCTTTCACCCATCAATGAATTTCTTCGCTTGGATGGAAGCTCTCATCATCCTCCACGTTTTTCTCTTCTTGAGCACTATGAAAATCCCTCTTGAGGGGCTTAGAAAAATCAATACCTAGTTTACTCTTTCTTCTTTCTTCCTTTCCCATCCGCAGGCTCTCGACTCTTCTCTTTTCTTTTATTCTTTCTTTTCTATTTTGCACATTCCACTTGCTTTTATAGTGCCATGTCATTTAATGAATGAGGAATGACCCATATGACCCTCCATTTAAGCCTATAAACTTAACCCTTTAAGTGATGCTCCAAAAATGCCCTTCTTTTTTGCCTTAAAATTGACATTTTGGCCCCTTATTTCGATCAGGTAAAAACAAAAATTTGGCAAAACTTTCTTCTAGAGAGATTTTCCTCTATGTCTTACGAATCCATCGCTTCAAAAATCAGATCGATTGGAGCTCTATATCTCAAAATATCTCAAAAATACTGAAGTCTGTTAGATATTTTGTTTGGACCAAAACTAAATCAAGACTGAACATTGCATGTAACTTCACTCCAGAATTTGAACATCTTAGAGGCCAAATTGCTAATCGGCTCCTTCATATAACTTGTAGATCTATGTCTCTAGTTTTATTTGAAACAAGATTCCGACCTATTGGAGCTCTATAGCTCAAAATATCTCTAAAATACCGAAGTCTGTTCAAACCATTACAAAGCCGAGACTAAACACTACTCCTAACTTCAATCTAGAAATTGAAAGTCTTAGAGGCTAAATTGTCAATTGGCTCCTTCAGATAAATTGTAGATGCATGTCTCTAGTTTAATTTTCAAGAAGAATCAGATCGATCCAAGCTTTATAGCTCAAGATATCTCCAAAATACCGAACGATGTTTAGACTTTTTTCACAGGTCAGCTCACTTTAATTGGGTCGATCTTTCTCCATTTAATGCCAAAACCGATCTATTTGTTATGGAAAGATAGAAAAATGTCTTAAGAATCAAATCCTTCAAAAATCGAGTCAATCGGAGGTCGGACGAAGAAGTTATGGCCAAAAGAGCGGAGAGAGGTCGGTCGGCCAAAAATCGACCCCGCAGGCCGATCTACCAGTGCGCGGGCGCCTCGCTCGCCCGATCGGGTTTGCAGCCGAGCGCTGCGCTTGCCCGAACGGGAGCGTGGGAGCTTGATCGCTCGCGCGCGCGGTCAATCGCTTGCGCTCTGACCTCCTAACTCTCGACCTTCATATCTTTTGACGCCGAACTCCAAATTTTACAAACTTGGCACTGTTGAAAAGATAAAAGAAATATCTACAATTTTCAAGAAGGACTCAAAAACAAACTCGGTCTCCAAAGGGGTCAAAAATGCACTCAAAGATGACCGATCAGTAATCTCCTCAAAACATTAAACAACACCTCAACTAGTAAACATCATCACTTTTGACCCAGAACTCCAAATTTGACAAACTTGATGTCTACGGAAAGGTAAAAGAACCCTCTACAACTTTTAGGGTGGCCTTAAAGATCCGATTGACCTCTAAATGGGTCAAAAACTCTACACAAAGTGACTGGTCGATTAGCTTCACACTAAACAGCATCAGAACTTCTAAAAATCATAACTTTTCATCCCCTTGACCAAAAATTCCAAATTTTATATCAATAAAAAGAGCAAAACAAATGCTACATCTTTCAAGAATAACTTAGAAGCCAATTCCATCTCTAACCAAATCAAATTCGCAAACAAAGGTTTCAGCCTACCCAATTTATCCTCA
>JANITW010000008.1:44637803-44648575 GCA_027564335.1 Erythroxylum williamsii
GTACAACCATGCAGCTGCCCAAAGCAACTCATCCTGCAAATCCCAAAACCAAGCAAACATTAAAAATCTATCTTCTTTTCTTATTAAATCCCAGCTTGTCTTATTTTTTTTCCCCTTACATCGTAGCCACTAACAGATCGGTAGTATTTTTGTGCAACTGTGATGCTACTGTCATATTTGCCTCTGTACTTGTCGGCGAATTCGAATAGCTGAAATCAGTAACAGAGACATCAGTATTGAGTAGGCAGATTAAAAAATAAAGCTAGGGTAAAGCGTAACGTGAGGAAACGAGAGAAGCGTGGCGGTCACGTGACAAAAGAAAGGGTCTAAATTCCGCCAACACGTGGACGGTTGTGATCTGAGGACCAGGACAGACAAAATCTGTAAGGTTTCGACATTCGAGACGGGGGCTACGTGGTCTGTCTTGTCTGCCCCATGATCCATAAAGTGCGCCGAACGACCTTACAAATTAACCCCTAAGTTTAACTGCGTAATTATTATTACTAACTTGAAAACTTCGAGAAGAACGACATCGCTTCGTCTAAGATATCAACATCCACCAAGAATTAATAAATTTTAAGCTTACTGCATCCAGTAAATCAAAAGTTGTTTGTCTGCTTATTCAATGCGGCTGACATGCAATTTATTCTTTACTTAAAGTTTGTAGCGGTACAGTTATAACCATTTTTTCGAAATATTGGAATTACACCATCCAAGCAAAACGGTTTTGTCAGTCAGGCAGTTCACTGGTCCCCCACCCCTTCCTGAGAGGTCAAAGTGCCGCTATTCATCATAGTAACACCGTTTCTCACCATGTTAAAACTAAAGTAAAGTCATTTCTACTTCCTAATTTACCTGATGCGCGTGGGTGAGAAGCTCATTGGAATAGACGGGGTCAGAGTGGCGGAAAACGATCGAGGCGGCAGCCATTGCCGCAGCCGTTTCACCGGCGAGATCCGACCCGGGATTGCTTGGATCTATCTTGTAAGCGTGCCTGTCGGTGCTCATGTCCTCGGGTCTTTGCCAGCAGTAGTGATCGGTATTGCCATCTCCCACCTGCGTGGGTAAAGAACGTTTAAGTTTGACAAGACATAAAACTATTTGTTTCTTCTTTTGGTCCAAAGTTACTGAGCTAACTAAAGCCATTTCCAACATCTAACGACTTCGGATGATAAATGACACAGACGAAAGCGAGCAACCACAATTCTCCACATATTCATTAAAATTCGACAAGACTAATTGGTGAAGTTGACTGATTAAAAATAAAATAGCTTTGATGTGAGATGATAGTTTCCAGCAATGGGATTAAGATCCAGTTTACGCTTATACTACAAAGTGGAGCAGAACAAATTCTTAAATTTCCACAGCCAACTGAGGTAAGGAAAAGACCGCTGTAATAAACAATACTTTGTTGAAAAGAATAGGAGGTTACCTCTCCGTAAAGAACATAAGGTTCTGGGTGAGCTTTAATAAAGTAGTCAGTTCCCCATTTGACGGCTTCCATGGCATGACCAAGTTCACCATTCGCACCCATCTGCTTCCCGTACTCGATTATGCTCCAAGACATCATTGTGACTGTGAATGCCATGGGTAGCCCAAACTTTACATTGTCACCGGCATCATAGTACCCTCCAACCAGGTCCACCTGAAATTTGCAAGCAATTTTAATATTGGTAATTAACGTTGAGCTAACATGCTAAAGAAAAGTCTTTAACAAATTGAAACTTGAACGTACCCCGCTAGCTTTGCCATCATTAAGACCAGAATTAGCTCTCCAACTAACTCTCTGGTTATGCGGAAGATAACCAGATCTTTGAGCTTCAAAGAAGAGAATGCTTTTACTCAAAGCTTGGCCATAGTCATGGGAAGCAAGAGTAACGGGAAAACAGAGGAGCAGAAGCAGAGTAGCCATTGAACCGAGCCTCATAAACTTCTCCATTGACGCATACAACAGGATAGAGAAAGATACCCGAAGATGCACACTACGCTGAGTTATAGTCGTTTCACAAAGAGCAGATAGAGAGAGATCTGCCGTGAAGCAGAAAAGGAAAAGTAATTACGAAACAGTGAAGTTTCTCGCCACTAACTCACACAGAGTAGTCGAAGGAATGGAGAAACAATGAGCAATGTCGGTCTGGTTTACCAATTAAAACTTGTGATAAACCAAACCAGAAACGAGGGAAGCTTACAAGAGAGAGAGAGACTAAAAAAAGTGGGAGACAGAGGAGGGAGTGGGAGGATGTGGATGAGCCGAAGCCTCTATTTATGGACTCGGATGGGAAGGTGGTAAGAGAGCAGAAATTAGCAGAGCATAATTAATGGAATTATTATTATTATTATTATTATTCGTTTTCTAATATTTTCCATTTTGGACGACTGTGGGAAGACAGTTGAGGAAAGAATAAAGCCCAACTAGTCGACTATCAAGTGAAGCTGACCAAACTTTATCCGAATCATTCACAAATGGAAAGGAGGAAATCAAGGAACGGCTAGGAGATATCACGCAACGACTAATAGATGATCTACAACGTCTATATTGATCTAGAAGCCTGCAAATAAATAGAGAAATATCAAGGGAAATGATAGCAACGCAAAAATCAACGTATACTACTATAGTTCTAAGAATTTGCTCTCATACAACTCTTAGCTTGGTCTGAATTCCATTCATTTTTGTACTAAGAGTTATTGCTTTCATCTTTATCCCATTATTATTGTGAGTTGAGTGATTAGTGAAAAATCACTTGGGAGGTAGGATTTGTGCCAGAAAATAAATCAGTTGTAAAGGTAGCTTAAGCCGAAAATCAAGTGGTGTTGTAAGAGTTCACACTAAACTAAAAAGTGTGCAATAAAGTGGTTTGGAAAATCCTAAGTGGAAGCTTAGGTAGAGGACTTAGGTCTTAGCACCGAACCTCTATAAAAACAGTGTTTGCTCTTCTTCCTTATTCACTGCATTTAAATTTGTTTAATTCATTATTATGTGGATTAACTTCTGATTTTATTGTAAAACTTTACGAAAAGATTTAAAGATCTATTTAACTCCCCTTCTAGATCATTAACAAGTTGATATTTGAGAGTTTAACGAAACCATTTTGGTAGCTAAATGGTTATGTTGAGAACATTCCAAAATTGCAAAGTGAAAATTTTTAAGTCTTTCATAAGGGAAAAATTCGTGTTCTGACTTTAGGGCAAAATCTGGATTGATCTATAATGAATTTGACAAGTTGTCTTTATGGAAGTTGTAGTTTGTCTTTCTAGCTTTCCAACGCTATAAAGTGTGAAATTTTTGGATATCATAGTCAACAGTTATGGTCCTTATAAGTGGAGATACTCAAGAGTATAGGATGTTGGGCACCATTTCCGAAACTCAACTTTTAAATCATAAAACGTGAGCATAATCCAATGAAGTCTCCTTAACCATCATCGATTCCTCTTCTTAATCTGATACCACACAATGTTGGGCATCATTTTCAGAATCCAACTCTTGCTTTGATACCAAACATGTAGGATCCTGTTTTTGGAACCCAACATCCGGAAACCATTCATAAACGTGAGCGTATTAACCTGTAGGGTTATTTCCATGGAATCTTTTTAGCCATCATCGGTTCATCATCATTCTCATAACATCTCAAGCCACAAAGGTGAGCCCACACAACAAAATCACAATAATCACAATTGACTTCTTCAAAATTTTATCTTTTAATCTCTAGTTTATTTTGGAGCAAGAAGCAACTCAATCGGAGCTCTATAGATCAAGATATGCTAAATAATCCAAAGTGTGTTCACAACAAAGTCTTAACCTTCCAACCGATCCCTCACTAACTTTCCATAAATCTTTCAGAAATCAACACCA
The DNA here is from genome assembly GCA_027564335.1 of Erythroxylum williamsii. NCBI lineage: Eukaryota > Viridiplantae > Streptophyta > Magnoliopsida > Malpighiales > Erythroxylaceae > Erythroxylum > Erythroxylum williamsii. Next base: position 44,641,654 of record JANITW010000008.1, read on the forward strand.
AAGGCTACTAATCTTTATGTAAAGATAGCTAAAAGTCTTAGAAATCTATTGCTTTAAGAATTGCTTAATTTGGAGGTCGGGTCATGAAGTTATGGCCAAAAGAATCAACCATGCTCATGTCCTCAATCATGTTGAACCTATCTTGGGACAATTAGCATAACTTTCAGTACAAATGTTAGATTGACGTCGTTTTTAGACGGTTTGGAAGAGAACTTCTATATCTACAACTTTAATACAGATCTCAAAGTGAAATTCTATCATCATTTTGACAAATCACGGATAGTGTGAAAATCACACGGGCAGATCATGTAACTTTCTGGTCTGGCAGTTTTTCAACATCAGGAATACACGGGTTGTGTGATTTCACACGGGCAGATAGTGTAACCTTTGGGTTTGGAAAAAGTTTTCACCCTCCAAGACCCCTCTAATGGATCCTAAATCCATTCTAACATCCTCTTTTGTCATAATCTCCTCTAATTCCACCTTCTAGAGCAAAACCACTTCATAAACTCTAGTTGTTTGGGGTACACATTCTCTACGACATCCTAACTTGTAATGATCATAGCTCTCAACTCCGATATCCAAAAATCACATAATTTATACCGTTTAAAAGCTGAGAGGATAAACTACGACTTTCATGAAGAAAAATTTGTCTAATTCATCATAAATTAATACAGAGTTTCTCCTAAATTCAGAATACACACTTTCCCCTCATAAAAAACTTGAGAATTATCCCAACTTGTCCTCATTGTAATATCATTCATAACAATTTCAAATACCAATTGGAATACATCAAACTCTCAACTTCAATTCATTTGACTCTTCATATTCAACTACATCTCATTATTCATAATTCCTATCTTTCTTTTCCTTAAAATCTCACTTATGTATATATATATAACGACAATTCATGTTCAAAGTTCATCAACTCAAGTGGAAAACTTCTTCAAATATATCTAAATCCAACTCAACTCATATTATCCATACGTAATTCGTATTTCATTAATATCATAGGATAAGTGTTTACAAAGCTTTAATGGCATCTCATGCCACAATACATCATCAATATCAAAATCCAAAATACAAAAAATGCAAAACCAAATAATTCTCAAAATGTGTCCAAATTCTTGCTTTTAAAAAATCTAACTTCAAATACATAATATTAATAATCGAAATGATTCCTTGACTCTTAATTTCTTGATATCATTCTTTTCACCTAAAGATGGGACGAAAAGGGGGTGAGCTTGAAATCTTGCAGGTAACAGTTTATAACAAATAATAAGCAAACCATTCAAAAAGTTCATTGCCATAGAAAATCCTTATTGAATCATAAAACGCATGTTTTCTCAAAATCTTCGTCATGAAATCAAATTCACAAACAACACAAATTATGCATCCTTCAACTTGATCACAAATCATAAACAGACAAGCACATCAAAATGGTTTGGCTAGATCCATAAACATGACGCACTACACATTTTCACATAATGGTCCTGTGTAGTCGTAAACTTAAAGGAGTCTATGAAGGAGCTCCGTACCACTAGCGGGCAGGCGGGAGAAGCCTTTAACTTGGTCAACGTGCATGTGACATTCTTGAGGGACTACCACAAACCCACATAACATATATTCATGACTTGAAAGCAGATTGCCTAAATGGAAACATTTTGGAAACTTGTTTTTCATGAACATGCATTTTTTTTTAAAAACCCTTTCATTTAGCAATTTACAATTCATCATCAAAAATATCATACACCAAACATGCAGCCATTTCTCAAATCAATCAACAACAATAAAAGCAACATTTAATTAAAATCCTTTTTGAAAAAAAGAAAACCTTAATGGCTCGTTACCCAATTATAAACATGAAACCTAACTTATTTCCTTGCTCATAAACTTGCTCAAAGATGTCTCTCCCCTTACTCCTCTTGCCTTCCTTGATTTCCTTTAACATAAGCCAAAAATTTCATTCAATATGAATTCCAATTGAGAACCCACAATACATATATTCATAAAATTGATCCTAGAATTCTTAAACCCATACATTTCTTAAGCTAAATGAACTAAAACCCTTTCAAAAGTCCAACAAATCAAAATACTCTTACCTTGATTCTTCACCAAACAATGTGTTTCTTAGAGCCAATGAAAGCTCTCAACCTCCTCTTCCTTTTTCCTTCTTGAATAAATTTCAAGATCCCTCTTGAAAACCAAGAAATGAAGAAACCGTAACATTTCCTTCTTCCTTTCTCTCAAAACCAAACCCTCTCCTTGTTTTCTCTCTAAATTTTCGTTTCTTCTCTCCTTTCTCTCTTCAATCCACATTTTCCTCTTCTTACAAAGCAAGACCACACTTTTTTATTTCAATTTTGCCATTAATGAGTGTGCAAAGACCCTTCTACCCTTCCTTATATGCCTTGTAAATTAAATGCTTAAGTGACTTGCCAACTTTGCCCTTGATATCATCTTACTACCTTAATTCAATTAACCCATGTCATAAAGGTGTACTCATATTAACATGCTAATTAACTTCACAAAATAACAAAATTAATCTATCAATAGCTCAAAATTATTTAAATCATGCCTAAATCCTTCCAAAAGTCCAAACTTTTTGTAAGAAGGTAATTGAAGGAATTTGATAACACTTCCTTCTAGAATAATGTTCCACATTGTCTTAATTTTTCAATGATATAAAAATCATTCAATTAGGTTCGGAAATGTAAAAGTTATATCCCAAACATTTCTAAACTATTCTTATACTAAAACAATAGTCTATGCTCAACTTCCATAAAAAATTGAAATTCTTCGAGACCAAATTAGAACTCTATTTCACCAGATAAGTTGTAGCCCTATTTCTCTAGTTTAGTCCAAGTCAAGAATCATCCTATTTGAATAAATAGAGAAAAAGTTATGGCTAAAAAACTGAGGAATACTCAATGAACATTTTTCAACTTATAACTTCCAATATTTCACATATAACCCATCTTGTCCTAACTATCCTTTCCACTTCATTTCAAATTCAAGAATTCTTCTTTTCTTCACACATGAATAATCTCCAAATTTTCTCATTTAATATTTTTAACTTTCAAGAAGAGTTCGGGGTCCAACATATTTCATGTAAAGAGGATACGTGGTTAAGTTGAGAACATTGAAGCTTGTTCTTCACCGTAAGCATTCAACACACACAACTTGTTCCTTGTTCCTTGTTTAGCCACGGAATATCACTGCTGGGGATTTGATACTGCTTCCATCGAAGGTTACTATTAGAGTTGTTCTTGAAAACAAGTAAGTGATGTTTTCATGAAACTCAATGAACTCTCACTGGATATGCATGGGCATTTGAGCGTTCATAGAAGTAAATTAAATGAGTTTGATGATGTTTGAATGATTGAAAATGAAATTTGTGCATGAGGTGGGTAAGATGGGTAGCTTCGGTGTTGTTCAAAATGGGTCAAATGAGAAATTAGTGAAGTGAATAGTGTCAAAAATGGAACAAATGCAGAAAAATAGAATTACTCATGAATGAGAATCAAATTTTTTATGTTTATTGTTGGACCCCGTTTTCGAAGCCCAACATCGGACATGGGATCATGGTGCTGGAGCGTGGAGGGAGACTTAGAGGTTGAAAATTTAGAAGAAAACTCCCTCGAAAGCAAAGGTGGGCGTCGCCACGGTGAACATATGCAAGAATCCCTTAGACCCTCCAGGATTTTTACGCCGCGGCTAACGAATTAACTTTCATCGTAGCAAACCTGCAATTGTATTTTTACCGCGGAGACCATTTGGCCTCGCTGCGACGAACTCACCACGCCAGTGAAAAAAAAGCTTCAGGTTAATTATGCCATGACGAAAACCCCAAAAGTAGAAACCAAAATCAAAATACCTCATTTAATGCAACTTAAACTCTTTCAACTACCCAACCCCAACATTTAATCTACTAAATGCAACCATAAATTTTCCAACAACCTTTCCTCAATTTAAACCCAAAACAAAATGAACCTATACATGAACACATGCAACTTCCAAAATCCAAATACTTTGTGAAAACATGAAAATTCATAGACAAATCCAAACATATATTTCATTATATTTAAAAGAAGCGTTTTACAAAGCTTTAATGGGAATTTTAAGCCGCATTACAACATAATCCCAAAAATACATAGTTTGCAAAAAGTAGAACTTCTCAAAATGCAACTAAAGCTTTGTCTTACAAAAGCTAACTTCAAAAGCAAAAATAAATCTAGTTGGAGTGATGCCTTGGCTCTTGACTACTCAATCTCTTGCCATTCACCTGTAGATGGGATGGAATGGGAGGGGGTGAGCTTAAAGCTCGTGGGTAACACATTAATAATGCAGAATTAAGCAAAACCATTGAAAATGTTCATTTATCAAAGAAAATTCTTATTAAATCATGGAATGCATAGTTCCCAAATTCATAACCAAATCACAAAAACACAAATCATGTATGCATCAACTTGTTCACAAAATCATAAACACCTAAGCACATCATAATGGTTTGGGTGGGTCCTAAACAGAACGTATTATACATTTCCATATAATGGTCCTGTGTAGCCGTGAAAAAAACGTACTAATGCAATCCCACTTAATGGTCTTGCGTAATCGTGAACTTATGAGAGTCCATTAAGGAGTTTCATGCCACTAGTGGGCAGGCGGGAGAAGCCTTTTATCAATGTGCACTTGACTTTACTTAAGGGATCACCACAAACCCACATAATATGTATTTCATGACTTGCAAAATATATTGCCCAAAAAGGCACTTTTCGGAAAACATGATTTTCATAAGCATCAAATATTTCAAAAACATTTCCATCGTCATCTCATAATCATCAATAATTCAAGTACCAAACATGTAACAATGTCTTAGGTCAATCAAAAGAAATAATGCAACAAGTATGAAGCAATTTGAAATCATTTTATTTCTTACTTTGAAAGAAAAATATTCATGGCTTAGTAACTCTATTATAAACATGAAACCCACCTTGAATTCCTTGCTTAAAGATGTCTTTCCTCTTGCCTCTCTTGCCTCTCTTTCCCCATTTGATTTCCTTAAACAATAACCAAAATTCCATTTAATTTGGTTCAGCAATCGAAAAGTTACTAACTAAACAATTTCGGACTATCTTTATGCGTGAAACAAAATTCTTGCCCAACTTCACTCCCAAAATTGATATTAATAGAGACTGAATTTAGAATTTATTCCTTCACACAATTTGTAGCTCTATGTACCTAGTTTACACCAAATTACAAATCATCTCATTTGGACATATACACAAAAATTTATACCCAAAATATCAAAGTATATTTGATGTTGGAAAGTTCACCACGGCGAACTAATAAAGATTCACCGCGGTGAACTTTGACAGAGGCTTCGCAGACACTTCATTTTTCTAAATTTTTACTTCCCATCTACTACTACTAACACATCTTAAACCTCAACCATCATTTCTACTTCATGTTCACTTCATTCTCTACCCCATTTCAACTCAAAATCATTCTCAAACCACTTCATAAACTACTCTTGATCATTACCCAAACAATAAAACATTAACATAAACCATTCATCAACAACGTCCTACCCACATTCAACCATGTTTTTACTTCTAACTAACGCTAACTATGCTTCATCCAACAATCAAGAAAGGTTAAAGCTTATATTTACTTGTTTTAGCCTTAAAGTCTTCAAGTTCTTCAAGATTTCCCAAAACCCTAGCTTTGCTCTCTTTTCTTCCTCTCTTCTACGGCAATCACCTCTCAAACAAGACAAAAATTACTTCTTCTTCTAATTTATACTCTTAATAATTATACAAATGTCCATCTTGCCCTCCAGTGCAAGCCTTAACCTTCTAACCTTAAGTGATCTTCCAATTTTGCCCTTATACATTCTTATTTCTTCAATTTAACTTACACCATACTAAACTCTAACTTAATCTTAATTTCTCCATTTAATACTTCTAATTCCATTAATCCAAGCAACAATTACTACTAACATTGACATGCTAATTAAACTTCAAACAAAATAATTTATCTAGCAAAACCAAAAAATTTAATCAATTCATGCTTAATAAATTCAATAAAAAAAATTGGGGCCCAATATTTCTCCCCCTCTTAAAAGAATTTTATCCTGAAAATTCTTACCTGAGTCATTGAAGAGATGTGGATACTTCTCTTTTATGGCTTCCAACGGCTCCCACGTGGCCTCTTCCACTGAATGGTTTCTCCATAGGACTTTGACTAGCTGAACTGTCTTATTTATGAGAATCTTCTCCTTGGTGTCCAAAATTTCCACTGGAATCTCCTAATAACTCAAATCGTCTCGCAAACTGAACCTCAATGGTCTAAATGATGTGAGAAGGATCCGACTTGTACGTCCTCATTATGGAAACATGAAAGACATCATGTATCTATGACAATTCTGGGGCAATGCCAACCTATAGGCTAGTTGTCCAATCCTCTCAAGAATTTTATAAGGACCCAAATATCTCGGGCTCAACTTGCCCTTCTTGCCAATTCTCATGACTCCTTTCCAAGGGAACATCTTAAGAAATACTTTCTTACCGACTTCATACTCCATCTCCTTTCGATGTGCATTAGTGTAGCTCTTCATTCTATCCTGAGCTATCTTAAGTCATTGCTTAACTATGTTAACCTTTTCCATTGTCATCTGAAGTAACTATAGCCCTATCAGTTTCCTTTTGCCTTCTTCATCTCAGCATATCGGAGTTCTACATCTCCTTCCATACGATGCCTCATAAGGAGTCATCTGAATGCTCGAATGGTATGAATTATTGTAAGCGAATTCGACCAATGGCAAATGTTCATCCCAAGCTCCATTTATTGGAGTTATGTAAATATAGTGCCCTGGAAAGCAAGTGTATTTACATGTAACTTTATCTTCTTCAGTTACAGT
>JANITW010000008.1:44648675-44663758 GCA_027564335.1 Erythroxylum williamsii
AACTTCAAAAGCAAAAATAAATCTAGTTGGAGTGATGCCTTGGCTCTTGACTACTTAATCTCTTGCTCTTCACCTATAGATGGGATGGAATGGGAGGGGGTGAGCTTAAAGCTCGTGGGTAACACCTTAATAATGGAGAATTAAGCGAAACTATTGAAAATGTTCATTTATCAAAGAAAATTCTTATTAAATCATGGAATGCATAGTTCCCAAATTCACAACCAAATCGCAAAAACACAAATCATGTATGCATCAACTTGTTCACAAAATCATAAACACCTAAGAACATCATAATGGTTTGGATGGGTCCTAAACATAATGTATTACACATCTCCATATAATGGTCCTGTGTAGCCGTTAACAGAACGTACTAACGCAATCCCACTTAATGGTCTTGCGTAGCCGTGAACTTATGGGAGTCTATGAAGGAGTTTCATGCCACTAGCGAGTAGGCGGGATAAGCCTTTTATCAATGTGCACTTGACTTTTCTTAGGGGACCACCACAAACCCACATAATATGTATTTCATTACTTGTAAAATATATTGCCCAAAAAGGCACTTTTCGGAAAACATAATTTCATAAGCATCAAATATTTCAAAACCATTTCCATCTTCATCTCATAATCATCAATAATTCAAGTACCAAACATGTAACAATGTCTTAGATCAATCAAAAGAAATAATGCAACAAGTATAAAGCAATTTGAAATCATTTTATTTCTTACTTCGAAAGAAAAATGTTTATAGCTTAGTAACTCTATTATAAACATGAAACCCACCTTGAATTCCTTGCTTAAAGATGTCTTTCCTCTTGCTTCTCTTCCATCTCTTTCCCCACTTGATTTCCTTAAACAATAACCAAAATTTCATTTATTTTGGTTCAGCAATCGGAAAGTTACTATCTAAACAATTTCAGACTATCTTTATGCGTGAAACAAAATTCTATGCCCAACTTCACTCCCAAAATTGGGATTATTAGAAACTGAATTTAGAATTTATTCCTTCACACACTTTGTAGCTCTATGTATCTAGTTTACACAAATTAAAAATCATCTCATTTGGACATCTACACAAAAAATTATGCCCAAAATATCAAAGTATATTCGATGTTGGAAAGTTCGCCACGGTGAATCTTTATTAATTCGCCGCGGTGAACTTTGACAGAGGCATCGCAGACACTTCATTTTTTCAAATTTTTACTTCCCATCTACTACTACTAACACATCTTAAACCTCAACCATCATTTCTACTTCATTTTCCCTTCATTCTCTACTCCATTTCAACTCAAAATCATTCTCAAACCACTTCATAAACTACTTTTGATCATTACCCAAACAATAAACATTAACATAAACCATTCATCAACAACTTCCTACCCACATTCAACCATGTTTTTACTTCTAACTAACCCTAACTATGCTTCATCCAACAATCAAGAAAGGTTAAAGCTTATACTTACTTGTTTTAGCCTCAAAGTCTTCAAGTTCTTCAAGATTTCCCAAAACCCTAGCTTTGCTCTCTTTTCTTCCTCTCTTCCATGACAATCACCTCTCAAACAAGACAAAAATTACTTCTTTTTCTAATTTCTACTCTTAATAATCATACAAATGTCCATCTTGCCCTCCAATGAAAGCCTTAACCTTCTAACCTTAAGTGATCTTCCAATTTTGCCCTTATACATTCTTACTTCTTCAATTTAACTTACACCATACTAAACTCTAACTTAATCTTTAATTTTTCCATTTAATACTTCTAATTCCATCAATCTAAGCAACAATTCCTACTAACATTGACATGTTAATTAAACTTCAAAAAAGATAATTTATTTAGAAAAACCAAAAAATTTAATCAATTCATGCTTAATAAATTCAATAAAAAAATTTAGGGCCCAATATTTATAGTGAACCTTAGATTTTTGATTTGTTTTGTGTTGTTAAGCTGAAATGGAAGTAGGAGAAGTGGTTCAAGTGTCATTTGTGTTTCAAAAAGTGAAAGCACAAAATGAAAGATAGAAATTACAATAGTGAGAGAAAGTTGAAAATGGTGCAATTCGTGCATGCATCGATTTTTAGTATCTGACTATAAGCTTGATTTTGAGTTTTGTTGAGAATGAGTTCAGATGATTTGGAAGTAAAATAAAATGGTGAATGAAAGTGTATAAATCTAGGAAAAAGAAAGAAGAAGAAATCTAGTTCGGATTAGAAGTGAAGAAGATCGCAAGTCACGACCGTGTTTCTACACAATCGCGACTTTGCTACTAAGGATCGCGAATTCGTTAACAAATATAGCGAGTCACAGTCATGCTTTTGCATGATCACAACATTGTTAATGAATGTAGCGAGTGGCTATCGTGCTTCTGCACAATCGTGACTTTGTTGGTTCACCTGGCGTATCGCGGTCGTGCACGTGCACGATCGTGACTTCCTTGTTTTTCTGAAGGAGTTGTTTTCTTAACATACTTTGATCTTTTTCTTATAACTCCTTCATATGATATCGAAAAGACATTTGAATTGAACCAATAGAATCATAAGACATTTATCTTCATCTCTACCAAAAATTATAATCATATAAAGTGGATTGATTGATGAATTTAAGATGGAAATGTGAACTTTCTAGAAGGAAACGTTATCAAATTTCCTGAATTTCCTGATGAGAATAATTGAACAAAGTTAACCCGAAAGTTTGTTTTAAGATAAATCTAGATTGAGAAATTGAGTATGGTTTCACATGATGGATAATGTGATAAGATTAAAGATAAGAAACCAAGGAATTTTTCATGAACATGTATCATACATATTCAGCATATATGAATGTGCATAAATAATTTCATAATCATGCACAATAGTGATATGTGTTTGTATTAAATGTTATAAAGGAATGCATAGAGCGACTGATTCTAGATATTACCGAGACTTTGAGGCAATAAGCAATAAGGAAGCTTTTGTAAGTAATTCGGATGAACCCATTTGTAAGTAAATGTTTGTAAGTAATCTTTGAGTATCTATAAGTAATTTAGTAAGTAAACTTTGATGATGTTACTATGATTGTTTTGTTTTCTATTGATTTTGATCCATTGAATGATCTACAAAGCTGTCAGAATGATATGTTTGAATATTTGACATGAAACCAATGAGTGATATATGTATTGAATTTCAGACATTTTTGTTTTTCAATTTGTTAAGTCCTAGTTATGAGTAAATATGCATGCCTAGAAGGGTCTACACCTGCTTCTATGACAATTTGGTGTCTGACATTTCAGTGTCTTCTATTAGTGACACTTCAGTGTCTTCTGTTATGAACACTTCAGTGTCAAGACTTCAGTCTCTTCTAGACACTTCGGTGTCGAGACTTCGGTCTCTTCTATATAAGTCTTATTACTTGCTTCTGTAAATGGATTTAGCAATCATTTGATTTTGTATTCTGATATTTGTTTGATTCTGACATAAACTAAATTGTGTTCTGATTCTGAAGGGTTTATACCCTTTTGTGTTATATAGTTCTGTTAATTATAAAACCTATTCTGAAATGTATTATGTATTATTTATTATTAAAGCAATCTCTTAATATAGATTAGTTATTACTCACTAAGCTATATGCTTAGCATGGTGCAATTGTCCCATGTAGGTTCAAAGCAAGGATTATAAAGATTGGGGCGAGACAACTGCAATGGCTAATGGAGTCTGAGTCTTGTTTTGATAAAAATGTATTTGAGTTTATTGTAGCTTGTATATAAAGTGTATGACTCTGAATTGTTGTAAGTTTTTGTAATAACTATTTTCAACTAGTTTCAATTTTTGGGATAAATTTTTGTTAAGTTTATGTGATATAATGTATGTATGGTTTGAAACAAGTTTGTTTTAAGCTCAACGTATAATATGATGTATGTTTGTTCTGAAGTGCTTCCAATGGAAGATTTCGAATGCTATACTTCTGCAAAATGTTTTGGTTTGTTTGTACTATCTTGTGTGGCATCCACATATCCCCCTAGGGGGCATCACACTTTTTGCTATCAAAGCATGATTTAGGCGATTCTAGTTTAACCAGCAATTAACTACTGCTTATATTTGTGCGTAAAAGTTGTGTTTGGCCTAATGCGGTTGTCCTATGTTTTGATTCTAGAATTAAAGATGGAAGGATCACGTGATGTTATTGATGAAGTTGTTGACATCAATCATTCGAAGCAAACTCATCCATCAATATCTAGACCTTCTGGGCTCAATCGAGGTGAAGCTGAGGTGCCACCTCCTCCTCCAGCTTAGGGAGAGGCTTATTTAAGTTGTCCCAGGATATGATGACATCACTACATCATAAGACTGCACCCAAGGCTGCAATTAATCAGCTGTAAAAGTACGGAGCGGAGGAATTTATTGCGATATCTCTGGAAGAATCTAAAAGGGCTGAGTTTTGGAATGAGAAGGCGAAGAGAGTGTTGGATGAGATCAGTTGTCCAGTAGAGCAGATGATGCACTGTGATGTCTCCCTTCTATAGGGAGCAACTTATGAATGGTAGAAGTTTGTTCTGAGAAATCCGCTGCTACCTGTGCCCCTGACTTGGGATCACTTTGCCCAAGAATTTAAAGTTAAGTATGTGACAAAGGCTTATAAAAAGGATAAATGGAAGCAATTTTTGAATTTGAAGAAGAGGAATTTGTCAGTTGATGAGTATGATTGGGAGTTTAACCGACTCAGTAATTATGCCCCTGAATATGTCATTACTGAGGAGTTTTGATGTCATCAGTTTGAGGATGGATTGTATGATTCCATCAAAGAGCATCTGGCGATGCTTACTTTATCACAGTAAGTGACTTACCATCAGCTGGTATAGGCTGCAATGAAGATAGAGAGACAGGAAATGGTTCGGAGAGAAAGAAGTCAATGGAAGGCTTTGTTAGTGGAGGTTAGTCCTCGGGCAAATGAAGTAGGAAAGGTGCTTCTTCCGCACCAGAAGTTACTTAGAGATTTGTAGCTTACGGAAGGTCACAAAAATTATCCCTTAAGGACTGCTTCGAGTAGGGGGTTATCTAAAGGCCGAGGTTCTAATCCCTTAGAGTACCCTGATTGTTTTGTACATCATTGGGGTGTTTATAGGAGGGTTACGGGAGCATGTTTGTGGCAGTACTGAGCATCTGATAGCTAGTTGCCCTCTTAGACAGGCTCAGACATCACAAACCAATAGGGAGGTTCCCCATGCATCTATTGGGAACAGAAGACAAGGTTGAGGTCGAGGAGGATATAATCAGAACATAACTAATTTGAGTTCCCACTCAGAAACTGTGAATCGATCAGTTGTGCCTTTTACTTCGGCTTGAGCTTATGCATTGAAAGCTCCTAAGGATCAAGACACACTAGACGTCATTATTGGTATTGTTTCTCTCTTTAATTCTGAAATGCATGCATTGATTGATCTTGGATCCACTCATTCTTATATCTATAGTGAAGAAATGTTTGATAAGGAAATGCCTATAGATCAGTTAGAGTATGACATGCATGTAACCAGTCCTGTAGGTAGTAGTGTGTTAGTTAATCATGTGTATAGGAACTGTTCTATTCTGATCTAAGGAAATTAGTATGTAGCAGATCTGATCAGATTACCTGTTCATGAATTTGATTTGATTTCAGGCATGGATTGGTTCTCCAAACATTAGGCAGTAGTAGATTGTGGTGTAAAAACAGTCATGCTTAAAAAGTTGGATTAGCCTACAATAGTATTTCATGGCGTTCGCACTGGTTCCTTAGCTAATGTAGTATCTCCTATGCATAAAGCATATCTAGGTTTTGTGTTTGATTTCAAAAATAAAATTAGTAAATTGCTATTTATTCCTACGGTGAATGAGTTTCCAAATGTTTTTTCAGAGGAATTGCCTGGACTTCCTCCCAAAAAGGATATGGAGTTATCTATTGAAGTGATGTCTGGCATTACTCTTATATCTAGAGTACTGTACATATTGACTCCTATTGAATTGAAGGAATTGAAAGTGCAGTTACAAGAGCTTTTGGATAAAGGGTTTATTCGACCCAGTGCATCACCGTAGGGAGCACCAATCATGTTTGTTAAGAAGAAGGATGGTACACTACGGATGTGCATCGATTACAGGCAATTGAATAGAGTCACAGTGAAGAACAAGTATTCATTTCCAACGATTGAAGACCTATTTGATCAGTTGAAAGATGCAGGAGTGTTTTCAAAGATCAATCTGTGATCAGGATACTATCAACTTCGGGTAAAGGATGCGGATATACCAAAAATTGAATTTAGGACCTATTATGGACATTATTAATTCTTAATAATGCCATTCGGGTTAACTAATGCTCTAGTGGCATTTATGGATCTGATGAATAGAGTATTCAAGCCGTCTTTGGATCAATTTGTAATGGTGTTTATTGATGATATTTTGGTATATTCAAAGAATGAATATGACTATACTAAGCACCTCCGAATTGTTTTACAGAGTCTTCGGGAAAAACAATTGTATGCTAAGCTGAGTAAATGTGATTTTTGGCTTCAGGAGATATCATTCCTAGGGCAAGTTGTCTCTGCTGAAGGAATTAGAGCTGATCCGAGAAAGATATAAGCAATTGTTAACTAGAAGCCACCACCGAATGTGATAGAAGAGAGAAGCTTTTTTGGTCTGGCTGGTTATTACTGTTGATTTGTGACAGGATTTTTTGATGATAGTGTCCCCTTTAACTAAACTGTTAGAAAAATGAGTGAAGTATGAATGGTCTGATGGATGTCAAAATAGTTTTGATCAATTGAAAAGTATGCTTACTGAAGCTCCTGTATTGGTTCAACCTACTTTTAGTAAGGAGTATGTTATGTATACTGATGCATCGAGAAATGGTTTGGGTTATGTTTTGATGTAGGAAGTGAAGTGAATCACACATTATTACAATGCTTATTATACAATGTATAAATGCACAAGAAGGGGGATTTGAATTGTGTATTTCCCCTTTTCGAAAAAACTTCAAAATCGTTTTGTTAAAAGAAAAGCTTGTTCTTTTTACAAGAACTACTGCAAATCAAAGTTAATCGTATTCTTCAAAAACTTGTTTGAAACTAAGCAAAATCGAAACTTTGAACAATAAGAGAGATAAGGATAGAGAGAAGTTGATACAATAATTTTTATACTGGTTCATCCCAAACTGTGGGCTACGTCCAGTCCTCAGATGCCTTTATGAGATTTCACTATCTCTCAACAACTTTACAAGTATTCTTTCTTTCTGAGCCTCTTCAGGTCTCTTTAAGGTCAATATTCTTTTACTCTTAGCTTCTGCAGGCTATCTGTACTACTTTCTTACAGAAAGATGTTTGAGCTTTGTTACAATAAGATAGCTCTAGCTATTTGCACAATAAACTCTCAAGTAAGCTTTGAAACAATTGTTGCGTGCCCGTATGTTCAAGTAATGTATGTGTCTAACTTTGCAATCTTCGACTTCGACTAATATTTATAGCCTTCGTCTTCAACTACTTCTTGAATCTTACTTCTTGAATCTTGAAAGAAACGATTATTCAGTTAAGTTCTATAACTAACTCAAACTGATTCTTAATTCAGACGTGATTTGCTTCCGTCTGCTTTTCATCGTTTGCTTTTTCTTTCGTCTGCTTTTGGCTTCTGTCTATTTTTGGCTTCCGTCTGCTTTTGGCTTCCGTCTGCTTTTGGCTTCCGTCTGCTTTTGGCTTCCATCTGCTTTTCATCTATTGTCTGTTTTTCAATCTCCGTCTGCTTTTCATCTATCGTCTACTTTTCAATCTCCGTCTGCTTTTCATCTATCGTCTGCTTTTCAATCTTCATTTGCTTTTCATCTATCGTTTGCTTTTCAATCTTCTGTCTGCTTTTTAATATCCGTCTGCTTTTCATCTATTGTCTGTTTTTCAATCTCCGTCTGCTTTTCATCTATCATCTGTTTTTCAACATTATTTGTACTTTATCAAAATTATTTATGTGAAGTCATTTTGACTTAACAATCTCCCCCTTTTTGATGATAACAAATAATCATACGAGTAAGGTGAAAAACTGTAAGAAGAAAAAATGTACTGTTGAAAAATAAGAAAACATATCTTCATATTGTCTTCGTCTGACTTCTTCATTTTCTGCTTAATCTTCCTCCCCCTATCTTTTTCTTCTTCAAAATTTCTTCTCCTTCCTTCACCCCCTATAATTTCTGCTTTCCTTTTTTTTCTCCCCCTATTTGTTATTAATCAAAAAAGATTACGACCGATGATGCTTCAACAATTCGTTCACCATCTCCTTCAACTCCTTTACTTCTCTTCGTAGGTGCATTACTTCTGCTTGCAAGTCAAAAGAAGAGGTTAGTTGATCATCATTCTTCGGATATTCTTCTTCAAAGGCAATTGTAGTAGTGTATGCGTCTAAAGATGGAACACAGTCTTCAAAAAGCTCAAAAATAGGTGGTTGAACCGATAGGTTGGGTTCAGGAAGGTCTAAGTCATAAAGAGCTGGTAGCCTTAGCACTTGTCTTCCACGCAAGGTAGGGCTTCTTCTTCAATTGACAGTGTATTATTTAGTGGCCTAATACACACTATTGTCTATACAAGGGATTCAGTGAACGTCCCTTTAGTAAGCTTTCCCCCCACTGGACAATGTTCATCCTTCGCTGTAGAACTGCTACTAGCTCTTGAAATATGATGGGAAATGAAGGTTCCCGTCATTGTCTTTTCTACAGAACATGCTTCATCAATGCTTCGCACCTGTTCTGCAATTTGATTTGCTAATAGATCATCTATCACCTCTTCTGGGTATACTTTCTTCTTCCCCTTATTATCATCTATGGGTTTCCTTGGTTGAAGGTCTGGTACAACCTTTATCACTGTTTGCTCTGTGATCGAGTAAATAGCGTACGGTTGACTGGTCATCTTTGTCGGGTATAATTTTGTAGCAGCATACCTCAAGACTTCATAAAAAGTCCTCTCATCTTCATTCAACAGATGTCATGTCTCACTATTTAATGGAATAAGTTGAAAATATGCCTTTACTAACCTCCTCGGTATATCCCTTATGATTATTGAAGATGAGGATGGGTGAATATTTAGAGATTAAAGTTAAATTAAAGTTCCGTAAATTTTGAATTAGTTTATCATTCCACGTAACTTTTTAGTTTTTTTAACGTGACATTTAAAAATATAATAATAGGATCATTTATATACTGTAACGACACGTGTATGATACGTCCTAATATTTGTAAAAAATATATATAATTAAGCAAACTTGTTAAAGTTTAAACTTTCATTGAGTAAATTAGAATTTTAGTCCAAAATTGATCAAACTAAAAAGTGTGAAGTCCCAACTTGAACTTCTAGCCTTTCTTTTCCAACTTTAATATTGTTTATTTTTGTGCGTGTGACACAACAAAAAGCTGCAAAGCAATTCGTACATATTCCCATAATTGCCGCTGCCCGCCAAGTCCTTGTCGGAAGCATATGCAGTAGAGCATGCAAGCATGCATTGGAAGCTGGAAAAGTGCCGATTAATCAAAGCCAATGCTAAACAAGTGTACGCCTTTGCCACGGTATGCAAACAGACGACAGGATTGTTTCATCCTGGAGTTTAGTTTCCGTTTCCAAGTTGGGTGTTTAGGGTTTGGATTATAAGAAGCAGAGAAACTCACACGCAGACGTCCTACGGTCCTAGTATAATTTTGGCGTCTTGTATACATTGATTTGCCACTCCACGTAGCCGCGAGGCAAAAACGTAACAACTGCTATCAAGCCAAATGGCATGGTTACGAGGTAATTGGGGTTTGGAGGAGTTATGGTTACAAACTCGCAAGGCAAGAGGAGCGGCATTTGGGTCAGAATCGTAAGAAGATGAAACTACGTCTAGTCATTACGTACGGCCCATTAGAAAGTGCCAAGCCAAGCCGTATCTATCGTCTTACAACACAAGCCGATAATTCAAATATACTTTTTCTGATTCAATCGTGGTCCAGCAGGACTAGTTCCTCCATCAGGCCCAACCGCAACACAATTTCATTTGCTCCCCCCATCAGCACATCGTCATCAACTACTCTACACCATTTTTGTTTATATATAATAACCATGTTCGTTTCTCCTCTTTGTCCCTCTTGAGTTCAAACTTACAAAGATATCTCACTCTTTCAAACACCTCCTTTTCTCTTTATTTCCCTATCTCAAGCCTTACCAGTTTCGACCATGTATAACTGGTTTAGAAGTAGAACTAAACTCGTCATTTGTATCTTGCCGATCTCACTGCTTAGCTTAGCTGTGGTCATTTCCCTACTACCACCTCTGCCTCTCAAAACGACCTCTTCAACAACCTCCAAGACACTAAATTTACATGTCCATGAACACCTCCAGATTGCTCACTCCACTTGCGAAGGCACATTATACCCGCAACTATGCGTCTCCACTCTTCGATCTCTACCAGATCTTCACTCCATGTCCCTACCAGAATTTATCATCGCAACGTTAAACCGTACAATGCGGGAAATCAGAGCCTCCACCTCCAACGTCACGTACATCAGAAGGAACGAATCTGAAACTCTAGACCAACTCGAGAAAGTAGCTATTAAAGACTGTCTCGACCTCTTCGACAACAGCATCGCCGAGCTCAAGTCGGCTGTCTCTGATCTTTCCCATAAGAAGTCAGTTCCTGAACATTACAAGGACTTGCAGACTCTGCTAAGTGCAGCCATGACTAATCAGTACACATGCCTTGATGGGTTCGCTTACAGTAAAGGAAACGTCAGAGACATTATCGAGAACAGCTTGTTCAACATTTCTCGTCACGTTAGCAATTCTCTAGTCATGCTCAAGAAAGTCCCTGGTGTTAACAAATCAAAGTCCCAGGTTTTCCCCGAGTACGGTAAAGTTAAACATGGGTTCCCAACTTGGCTGCCGTCGAAAGACCGAAAACTTTTGCAAGCTCCGGTGAATTCAACCAAATACAATCTAATAGTGGCAAAAGATGGCAGTGGAAACTTCACAACTGTTAGCGAGGCAGTGGCAGCTGCTCCAAATTCTAGTGACACCAGGTCATATCAATGCCCTTTCTATAATGCACTTTTTATGTACCAGCTAAGACATTGAATTTTAATGATTTGCGAACAAAATGCAGGTTTGTGATATATATAAAAGAAGGAGCTTACTTTGAGAACGTGGAGGTGGAAAGGAAAAAGACTATGTTAATGTTTTTTGGGGACGGGATTGGGAAGACAATAGTGAAAGGAAGTAGAAACGTCGTCGATGGATGGACTACTTTCCGGTCAGCAACAGTCGGTGAGTTTAAGTTCAACTTTGGCTTTGGATATACCTTCAAATATTGGTTGATATGACTCTGTTTTTTGTAGTTTAATAATATATCGCCCCGAAATGGGTCTCGTGATGATTTGTTTACACTTTATAGGAGCTATAGCTAACGGTAATCGAGAATAGATGAGTGCGGCTGTGAGTTGTGCGGGTCATTTTTAAGTGACCCTGCCTCATCTTTTAATGATTTCGCTTTTTCGGGTTTCTAATTTTAATTTTAATTTTAATTTTTCAAACTAAATAACATATGTAATTATAATTTAATTATTGATAACAAATGTAAAATTTTATTTAGAATTTTAATTTTATTAATTAATTAATTAATTTTTTAAAATTTTATATTTTATTTTATTTAAAAATCAAAATAAAAAAAACGTAGTACAACTAACGGGCAAGTTTACCATGACAAGGTTAGCTGTACAGGGGAAAAAAAGATAGTGGAAGGTTATCTCCATTCGTCAACAACAGCACAAAAAGAGAAACTTTAAAGGTGTGAGTAAGCTTTACAGACCAAATGCTTCTTCCTCTTGTCCTTATCTTAATTTTAGATGCCAATCCAAGATCGTTCCCATAAGATTACATGTTCGTTTTCCAGCATGGAATCCCCTTATCAGATTTAGGAAACACACATGCGTGCGTTGCATTTCTTAAACAGGAAATTTCTAACACTTAAGTCATTTTAATTCTATTTTATTAAATCTTATTTATATATTTATGTTGGTTTACATAAATATATAGATTAGATTATACAAAATATGATTAAAACACCCTAAATAAATCAGGATGATCCAAACTCTCAAAATAGGAACTTCCCGTACTTTCATTAGCTTCTCATATTGATGGATTTTAAATCAGATCAGAAGCTAAAAGGATGTTTTAAAAAACAAAAAAAAAAGTCTCAGTCCTGATTAGACAAGATGTTCAGTAGGTTTTAAATTGTGTGCTCGTGTTCGGTTCTTCTCTTCCGTTGTTATTGCCTTTTGATTCAACATTGTTCTACTGTAACGATATACTATGATATATTCAAATTTCAAAGAGCAGAAGTTTTCAAAATAATTGAAACTTTGACTAGACCTGTAGCTTTAGTGATGCATGTGTCGGTTGTCTAGTGTCTGGTGGACACCAGGACGCGGATCCTGCAAAATTTTGTCGGTGAAGAGAGTTGTCTTTTTTGACTTTGCAGTAATCTTTGAGTTTATTTTGTCTGAAGTGATGAATATGCTCTAGAGTAATCGTCGATTAGATCACAGAACATTGGATTTTTGTGAAAGTCCATTAAGGCGAAGCGCCTATTTCGGATTGCTGTTGCAAAATTGTCTCTTTTCCGTGTGTTTCATTTTTTTTTTCTTTCTTTCGTTTCGACATAACTCGTTTTTGCATCGTTAGCAAGACTAGGAAAATTTCAATAAGTAATGTGGGTTATGAGCATTAAATGCAATCCGTAGTAGAGAAAAACATCGTTCTTTAGGCTTTTGACAAATTGAGGAAATTAATTACTCTGGTGTCTATTATCTCTTAAAAGTAGAGTGGACTTATTTAAGGATATTATTACAGTTACCATGGTTTATTGTTCTATTTAATCTACCAACTTACGTACATTTAGTTATTTTGAGTTTGCCAGCATTAAATCTACCCGCTTACATTAATGCTTCATGTATTTATCGTTTGGAAGTGCTTCAGAAATTAATGAGATTGCTTTGGAGTGAGCAAATTGGACGCTGTCAGATTTGGATAACATTACAATAAATGGAGACAATTGAGCATAGTTGGCAATTTGTTTTCCAATGATCTGGGATTAGTTGGGGTGCATTATATCGCCCTTTTTTCATCTGGGAAAGTTATGTACATTAAATAAATTATTTAATAAGCTAATGATACAAAAAAATTTTAAAAAGTAAGCTTATAATTAAAAAAATTATGTACCAACTAATTAGTTTCTTGCATGCAGCTGTAATAGGGAACAGGTTCATAGCCAAGGGAATAACCTTTGAGAATGGGGCAGGACCTAGTAAACACCAAGCAGTGGCACTGAGAAGCGGCTCAGATCTCTCGGCATTCTACCAATGCAGCTTTATTGGGTACCAAGACACGCTCTACGTTCACTCCCTTCGACAATTTTATCGCGAATGTGACATATATGGCACCATAGATTTCATTTTTGGCAATGCAGCTGCAGTCTTCCAGAACTGCCACTTATATGCTCGCAAACCTAACGAGAAACAGAGGAACATATTCACAGCCCAAGGAAGAGATGACCCTAACCAAAACACTGGAATATCAATCATCAGCTCCAAGGTGGCTGCGGCCGCAGATTTAATTCCGGTTCAATCCTCGTTCCACACGTACCTAGGCAGACCCTGGAAGGAGTATTCCAGGACTGCTTTTATTCGTTGCGATATAGGCGATCTGATACATCCGGCAGGATGGCTAGAATGGAATGCCACGTTTGCTTTGAGTACTCTTTATTATGGAGAGTACATGAACAGAGGGCCTGGTTCGAATACTAGTGCTCGAGTGACATGGCCTGGTTACAGGGTCATTAACAGCTCAGCTGAGGCTAGTCTCTTCTCCGTTGGGACATTTATTCAGGGAAGTGAGTGGCTGAATTCTACGGGTATTCCGTACTCTCTCAACCTCAATTAACTTCTTTCTTTTGTTCCATAAAATCTCCTCCTCAGCTCATGCAGCAATAAGCATTTGTAGTTTGTATGTTATGAATTCGTATTTCAATCTTCCAGAAAAGATATTCATCTGTATTTTAGTAAGATTTGTCAAACAACGTGGGTTATGTACTTAGAATAAAGTCGGAACCTTAACATGAAAGAATAAATTCGACAGCAACTTGTATTTAAGGTCAAAATTTTGATTTTTCATTCCTCAAATATAAATATATATGCAAGAGAGTATAACACATATTATGTCACATACAACACCAATTTTAGCCAAACATACACGTAACAAAAGTAAGATAAATGTTTATGTTGTCTTAATAATATAAAAGGTTCAACTAATCTCATAAATTTATAATCAAATTCTAAATTCTTAATTCTAAGGATTATAGCAAATTGACTAACATTTAAACAAGTTAGAAATGAATCAAATTATATTATTCAAACTAAATGTGACAAATACATCAAGCAACATTATTGTCATAGTTTTGACAACAAATAGATCAAGCAATTAACTCTTATTAACCAGAACATCCAACAAAGTTATCACTTCTTTTATCTTTTTACTACAACAAAAAGTGTTTTAGGTAACAGACAAAATCGTTGCTATAAGTATAATTATTGTTGTCTTTGATTTAAGGCAATATAATTCATATTGTTACAAGAAGTGGCGTTGCAATAAGTATAAGGCAACAGAAAGAGTAGATTAGGCCCAAAACAACATTACTTTAAGTTTTCACTAAGGCAATACATTAGCTTCAAACTATAGCAATAATATTAAGTGCCTGTTTGCTTCAGCTTTTGGAGGGTGAATAAGCAATTTTTTCTATCGCAAAAGTTTTTTTTTTTAAATGACTGTTTAGTTGTAAAATAGAAAAGTATTTTTTTAGTAGATATAGCTTTTTAAGAAGCTCAAATTTGGAGCTTCTAAAAAAAATTTAGGTAGATTTTTCAAATCAATTAATGAGCATATTTTTAATCCCGTTTATCCTTATGTTTTACACATAATTTTTACAATACCCACAAGCTTATCTTTATGTTTATTTTAGAATTTATATAATATTATTTGACTTTTTTATATGTTTTAATATTTATTTTTGATATTAGTTTTACTTATATTATAATC
>JANITW010000008.1:44953726-44969332 GCA_027564335.1 Erythroxylum williamsii
CTTAATCTTCTCCAAATTCGAAATTTCTTGGCTCATATTGGAGCTCTCATCTTCTTCCATCTTTTTCCTTCATGAATTAGCACCAAAATCTCTCTTAAAATCTTAGAAAAATCAAACCCTAACCTTTCTTTCTTCTTTCTCCTTTCTCCATCCGAAGCTCCCTTCTTCTTTCTTTTCTTTTCCTTCTTTCCTTCCTAATTTTCGTGCTTCTCTTCTTCTTATACAATAGCCCACTCTTCTTATTTACAAAAGTGTCATTAATGAGTGAGAAATGACCCTTATGCCCTTACATATAAGCCTTAATTATAACTTAAGACCTTAAGTAGTCTTCCAATTTTGCCTCTCATGCATCTTTAACACCTTAATTCAATTTAATCCAATCAACCTATTCCATATGATCGTACTCAAATTAATATGCTAATTACTCACATTAACATGCTAATTAAGTCCTTAAAATCATAAAATAAAACAAAGTCCCAAAAGATCATTAAATCATGCTTAACTTAGGACATTTTTCTAATCATCAAATTGAAGGAATTTGCTAAAACTTCTTCTAGAGAAATGTTCCTCATTGTCTCAATTTCATAATGACATCAAAATCATTCAATTTGGTTTAATAGTTCAAAAGTTATACTCCAAACATTTTCAGACTATTTTTATGTTAAAATATTTTCGTGTGATTTACTTCCATCCAAATATTGATATTCTTAGAGACTAAATTGAAACTCAATTTCTTCAGAAAATTTGTAGCCTTATCTCTCTAGTTTAATTCAAATTAAAAATCACCTCATTTGGATGACTAGAGCAAACGTTATAGCTAAAACACTTTCAGCTCTTACTAATCCAAGACTGAACATTAATCCCAACTTCAATTTAGAAATTGAAGGTATTAGAGTCTGAATTAAAATTCTATCCCTTCAGATAATTTGTAATTTCATGTCTCTAGTTTATTTTCCAACAAGAATCAACTCAATTGGATCTCCACAGACCAAGACTTTACTAAAATAATAAACTATGTTCAGAAAATTATCCAACTCACTTTGATTAAATCAATCTCATTCAATTTAATATCAAAAATCATAAATTTTTCATGAAGAGATAGAGCATTGTCTTAGGAATCCAACGCTTCAAAAATCAAGTCAATCGGATGTCGGACGTAAAAGATATAAACGAAAGAATGACAAAGGCTCGAATTAGGGGAAGAAAATCACAAAAATCCAAAACTCCAAAACAGCAGCGTCTCGCGAGGGTGCGCGCTTTTATAAACTTGTCCAATAATCAATTCAAAATTCACTAACAGGCCAATCGAAATTTGACCTACATTTGACTAAATGATATATCAACTCCTTTTTCTTTCTCATATTTCAAATAATATTTTGTAACAACATATCAGGATAAATTGAAGGAACCAATGGCTCAAATGCAAAATTTAAAATTGTAATTTAAACGAAGATTAAGTCCAATAGTTGAACGTATTTTGGGCTGGGCCAACCTTTTTTTGTCATGCCTTGCTTAAACGCGGGCCGACTACACCTCTGCTCAACTGACAGCTTGCTTACAATTTGTGGACGCTCCTTGACAGATAGCTGGTAGCTATCCAGTCAAAGAAATGCTACAGATGCGTAACACCAATTCAAATAAAATTGAGTTCTCTTATTTATGTTGATTCCCTCGTCCAACTCACAAGCCCAATAGACATCCACCGCCCACCCCACGCTATAAATTCTATACTTCAAATTAGATTTCATGAGTTCTATACTTCAAATTAGATTTCATGAGTTAGTCTTAATTAGTACCGGGCCCTTTATGCTTTATTATAGATCAAGTCTTTTCGTAACCTTAACAAAACAAGTAACTTTGATGTACACAATTAATATTACATCAATTAAGGAAATTTCCAACCCTTCATATGGTCCATACAAGGCCAGTAACTATCTCTTTTAATTTCTTGAAAAGTGAGGACTTGTAGTAAGCAAATGAAGATATGAGCATACGATAAAATCCCCGGACAGGAAGTCACGTTACATCAAACTAGATATTGAGGTAGTCAAAAAAACTGTACAAGGTCAAAAAGTATATGACACGTGTGATCCAACGTATAAGCACTGTACAGTTTCAAACCAGATTAGTAAGATCGCATCCTTCCTATTTAATTTCCTTACTTCTGCTGCCCGACCGGTAAATCTATACATGCATGCATGCATATGGCGCGGTGTCTTTTCCTTTCCTTTGTTACCTTTATTTCCTTTGTTACCTTTGTTCCAATCAGCTCAAGCAGCCCAAAGTTAGCATTTAATTTCTCGTGTTTTTACATACGTTTTTCATATGTGCGTTTTACTTGACAATAGAACTAAGCATAAAAGTAAACTGAGAGTCAACGTGATACAGTAATTGTATGCAAAAGTTCTCTTCAATTTGGATAGGAATTACAAGTTGAAAAGGCCAATTTCACTTTAGAGGGAGGAAGTGAAGAAATTGACATCCATTATGAGCATTAAAGGGTATATAATGGAACCAAAGTATAATTAATGAGAATGATGAATGTCCCTTTGGTTTCTTATCTAAAAAGGAAATCGACCTCTGTCCCAATACAAGTGGAGGCACAAAGATTGAAAAAGGAGGAAATTTACAAGCTCAAGCAAAGGGACATTCCTTCAACCCTACCAAGAAAAATAAGAAAAGCAAACAAAGAAAGTTATAAAGTAGCCTTCTCATTCCCCATCACCACCTCAGCAGCAATGATGACAGTAAGAATGGAGATGGGGCTTTCTGCCCCACGGTTTCTTTCTACTAAACCAATCATCGAAAAGGGATTCTTAACAATCCAGTGATCATATTCATATGCTTGTATTCCCATGCAAAATAAACATAATTTTGATATTATCGATCAAGTGTAACAGCACACTATCTCAAACTACTCAGGTTAAATTGAATGTGAACGTAATTCTGACCTGAATGTTATAATTTTCGCTGTTATCACCATAAATATAGTCCCGCGCTACTCAATAGTCTACAGCAAAAGAATTTGTTAAATGTATACAAGGTTAAAGGGGAATCTAGTTCTATCTCTTGAAAGAAGTGACAGGTTTTGCACTGGCAAAGAGAATCCATGTTGGAGAGCTTAAAAAGGTGAGCCGGTGGAGAGAGGGCGAGAGTGTGTGAGTGTTAGACTGATAAACTAAAAAAGAAAAAGGAAAGAAAGGTGTTCATAGGGGTTTGTACGCGTGTTGTGTCAGCTTGAAAGGGCATGCGTTATTCAAATTTCCAAGGGGGAAGCTGAGGAGGTGTACGTTGGCTGATGTTTCTTCATGGATTTTATGGATCGACTTTCATTGGCTGTTTGTTGTTGTGTTTTGTTGTCCTCTTTCGTTTTGGAGTTTTCTTACACATTCCCTTCAATGAATTCCCTTCAGTGTGGCTTATTATATATTCTTATGCATGCTATACTATATTCCCCTTCTTTTTTGTCTTTAATGTTTACTTCAACATTGTACCCTTTCGGGGTATAAACTCTCAAATCTATGAACATCCCTACTTTTCTCCTCTTTTGTCCTTCTAGTCAGAGGTAATAAATTTGTTCTCTGGAGTGCGACTGGTACGATAACATCGCAATGAGAGCCCAATAGGGCCTCGATCAAAGACATGAATGTGAGATATGGTAAGAAAAGCTTTTGTTGATTCGATCCTCAATCCAATGATTTTTAAACAAATGAATCTTTTCACTGAGCATTAATAAAAGGATCAACAAAAGACGCAAAAGTTGAAGAAAGCTTTTGACTGTAATAGTGGTATGCCACCGCCTGACCTCCCACTTTTGCACTCTTAATGATTTAATGCGACTTATTATATAAACATATCTCTGCAACAAATAATAAACGGATATATATATAATGTACCACACATATTTTTGTTACATATTTTTGTTAGAATTTATTTAATAACATATGCTTGCATATCTCATATTGTTATTAAAAGGTAGGTAATGATGTGTTAATTTTTTTTTGATTTTATCCATCATTTTTCAAGTGAGTATTCCGACATTCTAAGTTTTAAATTAAACAAAATCTACATACCAAAAAAGTTGTGTTTTGTATATAAAAATCTACTAAGCCAACTCATATGTAAAAGGATTTAAATTCAATGGCTCCTAAACCTACCTATTAAGAGAGAAAACTATTTGCACGATAGAAAGTGATCTATTTTGTCAATGAAATTCAGTAGGTAGACCAAGATAAAATGGTATACATGCATGTGCAGTGTGTTGAACAGTTAGGTCAGTATGCCTGCTGCTCTCTGTGGTATTACAATATTTCGAAGCCTTCAACTATTTTGAGTTTAAGTCGATGGACTACTAATCGTCATATGTTATTTTCATAACAAATTCTGTAAGATGCGATAACTTTTTCGCTAATCCCAACTTACCAGTATGCCATAGGTATACACAGAACTCATTTAAACGTCATTATTATATATAAGGCAAGCTAACTCATACGGATAGGTATAACTATCATTAGGATTAGGATACTTTTGAATATTAAGATTTTCGAATGTGAAACTATAATATTAAGGCAAACTCTATATATTGTTGTTGTGTAAAAAATGTGTGTGTGTGTGTGTGTGTAAGTTTTATTTTTATTTTTAGAGCTATAAATAAATGAATAAAATGAAAAAACTAAGAGATTATTTATAATTAATTGCTTAAATATTCTACATTGATTGCCCAAATATTTTGAAATCAATCCTATTTTGGTAACACTATATTATAGTTGACTAACGCCTGTGCTTAAACTCAGCATAATAAAAATAAAGTTAATTAACTTGATTTTGTTAAAGAGTTCATTGAACTGAATTGGCAACTGAGCTTTAACGAAGATGTTGGATGTCATGGGATGATACAAAG
Organism: Erythroxylum williamsii; assembly: GCA_027564335.1. Classification (NCBI taxonomy): domain Eukaryota; kingdom Viridiplantae; phylum Streptophyta; class Magnoliopsida; order Malpighiales; family Erythroxylaceae; genus Erythroxylum; species Erythroxylum williamsii. The sequence goes on from JANITW010000008.1 coordinate 44,958,627, forward strand.
ATAAGAGAGATAATTCTTTACCAAAGATGACGATGAATAAGGTGATAATTGTTCTCAATATATTTTGTTCACTTATGAAAACAAGTTATTATGATCAATATAAAAGGCAATATGGTTATCACAATTAATATTAGCTGCTAATAAATATTTAATTTCCATATCCTTTAATTATCAATATAATCACAATAGTTTAGAAGTAGTATTAGTATGGGCTCAGAATTCAACTTTAGTACTTAAATAATTACTATTATTTTTTCATTATTCTTCGCAAGATAAGAAAATCACCAAGAAAGAAACAAAACCCAGTTGTAGAGTGTTGATTAATAAGATTTGGAACTTAATCAACATTAGAGTTTGTGTGGAGCTCTAAAGAGGAGGACAATGAGAGTTGGATACCACAAGACATATTAACTCTAACATAGTGCAAAACATATAGCATGATAATATAATAAGTGACTCAATGAGTGGTCATGATTGACTTATAATGTGAACTGCATAAGATATATTAAGATGAGTATCTTAGGGACTAAAAAGAAAGTCAAGTTGTTGGATAATAGGACTAAATTTGCCAAACTATGCTCAAGAAGCCTGGTTAAGGTCATGTAAAACATTCTTAAAGTTAAGTAATTTCTAGAGGATGACCACAAAATGGAGTTGTTCACATTTAAACTTTTTTTTATAAAGGTCACTATTGAGAAATGTAATTTTGATATTCATTTGAAATAGCTGCCATTTCTTAATAACAACAATAATGATGAGGCTGTAAACTAAAGTGAGACAAGCCATGAGGGAAAAGGTCTCCTTATAGTCCATATTATATTCTTGAGTGAATCTTTTAATAATAAGTTGAGCTTCATTATGTTATAGAGTGCCATATGTCTATTTTTTGATCTTGTAAACTGGTTGATTTGATTTTATGCTTATAAAAATTATAAGTTTTAATCACAAGTACACGATGTAGTGGTAGCTAACATTAGCAAGTACGAATTAATCTTACAAGGACTGTAAGTACTAGTATTAACCCTTTTATATTATCTAACCATAGAATTAGGTTGAGAATTTAGTTGAAAATTAAACTAAACTAAAGTTGATAGATACAATAATAAACAAAGATGAAGAAAATACTACAATTATTCAATATCAAATAAGTAGTACTTAGGTGATGAATCCCCCTAAGATATCTTAAACACTAACCCTTTATCATGCAATTAAATTATTGATTATTGGATCATGAAAATTCATGTCTTATGGTAATACCTTTCTCATAAATATTAACATGTAAGAGTTAATTGATTACTTAAATCCTTCTATTTAAAACTCCTAAGATTGCAATAGTGATTTCATGAATTTCATTATTAGGTTTAACTCTATTCTAGAGGATTTATGTCAACATATCTCTAGGTTTGCATGTAACTCTTTCTAATTATAGTAGATATATTCATATGAAAGATTTTCTCAATCCCGATCATATGAAATCAAACACTGGACTAATATTCTAGATATACTATTTCCACAATATAATTCATAATTGAACGCAATAAACCATAAAAGAATATATCATATTATCATCACAACTTAAGGTTTATCACATTAAGGTATTAACCAACTTAGTTCCTAATTATAGATAATAAATCTAATATCAAATATTCAAAAAAATGAATAGAAATAAAGAATTCATACTTTATATCCCCCTTTTTGTCTCTAATGAAATCCTCTTGCAATTTAGATTGAAGGATGCTCTCTATTGGATCTTGTGATGCAATCTTTGTGCTTTCCTCATCTTTTGTTCAGCGTTGCCTCTTCTCTGGCGTCAATTACAGCTAAAAATGCCTCATTCCTCTTTTTTAGCCTTCAATAATATTCATTTATAGTAAAAACTAGGGTTTATGAGATATACATGGTTACTTTCATAATTGTGTAGGTGACTGTATTTCTCTGAAAACACCTCACGACTTTATATGGGCACAATGAGATACACATGAAACATACACGGGTGTGTATCTTCATATGGGCAAAAACAATGCTTTCAAAGTTTTACATATTTATAATAACTTACACGGTCACCATACATGATCGTGTATCTCCAAATTTGTTTCAAATCTTTGTTTTATGCCACAATTTTACCCAAATTCTTCTCCTTTTGGTCTATAAAATCAAAGTGAAGCAAATAAGTACCAAAAATACTATAAAATTATTAATAACAATAAAAATAAACTAAATATGAGTATACAAAAATAGTCAATTAATCATTTATTATAAACTCATTTACATCTTATTAAAGTCTTGCTTAGGAGAAGTGGGAGTAGTCCCCAAGTCCAGGATTTCTTTAAGGCTTATAGTTCTTCTTTCATAAGTTGCTGACACAATTGACTGACACTAACTTATTTACATCTCTTAGGTTTATAAATGAAAAAGATGGTTGTGGAAAAAGTTATGTTTAAGATAAGAAAGGCTTAACATATAAGGTTCTAAATGAAAAGAGAATTTAGTGGCTCTAATAGGTTATGATGACGGAGATGGTTTAGGAAAACTTTGATCTTTTAATAGAGTTAGATCCTCAAGTGGAATAAGTGGTCTTTATTCTTCATAATCTATAATTGGAAGAGACTTAGATATAAATGGTGAGTCAACATAGTTAGAAACCAAGTTGACAGAGGGTTTAATTATGAAAGAAGTCGAAGATGAGACTTAATCAGAAGATAAGGAACATTTTATATTCCTAAAAAGTGATATATTTGGAAATTTTGAGACATCTAGAAATATGATTCCAATAACAATATCTTTTATGTTCAATGTCATACGTTAGAAAGCAATATAACAAAGTTTAAGGTTTTACAAATAGGAAGAACTAAAGATCTAAGTAGACTGCATTTAGGAGTACAACTAAAAAGCCATTCATAGGAAGATTGATTACTTATAATAGTAAATGGCACATGATTGATAGCATAAATGGTAGTAAGAATTGATACTTCCTAAAAATATTCGTGATAGGAGGAAGAAATAAGTATGGCCCAAATTATGTCAAGAAAATGTTTATGTTTCCTCTTAAACTCTCCTATTTTGTTAGATGTACCATATTAGGACAAGAGAGAAAGGGTTTAATTATCTTTATATTCCATGCAATTCTCAATTCTATATGTTTTAGTTTTTATAAATCAAGTTTTGACCATTTGAGCAAACTAAGTATATATGAGTTGCAAGTTAATTTTTAACACATCAAGTAAGTCTAGGTATATTGAGAAAGTCATCAACAAAGATTATGAAATATTTTAAACCTCCTAAACTAGGAATAAGAGAAGGCTCTAAATATTAGAATGGATTAAATCAAAAGTAGTAGATTATATAGAATTGATATTATTAAAACATAAAGTTTAATGTTTGAGTAGTTGACAAGATAAACAATCAACATGTTCTTATTTAACAAATCTTAAGAATCCACTAAAATAATAAAGAATTCAATTGTTGAAAAGAAACATGGTTAAGATAGGATTACCAAGTTTCAAATGTAATGTAAGATCAAAGCACCACCTTGTTATGTATGCCCTAAGGATCTACTATGTTTTTAAATCCTACACATGAAATCCATGACTTGGAAAATGAACATCAAAACCAAGATGAGATAATTAACCAACATAGATCATATTAGGCAACAACCATGACAGTAAACTCTATGATCATATTAGGGAACATAGATCACGTTTATAAGATGAGCTAACCTGTTTGGCACCTATTCCTAAATGTAGTTATGATGCAACAAAGCAAATGGTAGAACTAGATGGAAATGAAAAACTAACATAATTTCTTATAGGTTTAAATGATGTCTGTAATACTATTAAAAACAAAGTGCTGAAGATGGATCCTCTTTCAAATATTAACAAAGAATATTCAATTGTTATTTATGTAGAGAAATAGAAGGAAGTAAATACTAGTTTAATTAATAATGCAGATACAACAATCTTGGTTAAAGGTTAATTCAATGAAGGAAGCAAAGGTTTAAACAAGAAAACTTTGCAAAAGCAAACCAATAAGGATGATTTATTTTATGAATTTGAAAAAATGACTAGGCACACTAATGATAGTTATTTCAAATTTCATAGGTATCTTGATTGGTATAAAGGATTAAAGAATAAGAAAGCAAAGGGAAATGGGAGAATATATGCAAATATGTTGGAATAAACATTAGAAGAAGCGTTAGGTAAGCTAGAAAAAAATGGTAATTGGAAGTTTGGTGTTGTTACCATAATATTAAAGGAAATTGCTAGCTACATTAAGGACAAAGGTAATAAGAAGGAGATATGATAAACTTTGCACATTTTAGTGATTTTGTAGATAGTATTCCTAACTGATGTTTTAATTTTCTTGATCATATTGAATATGAAAATTAGATAGTAGACATATGGGCCTTAAATCACATATGCTCTACCTTTAATAATTTCCATGATCTTGTTCTAATCAAACATCATACATATGTGTATTTACCTAATGCTACTATTAAATTCGTACAATATATAGGTGACAATTTCTTAAGCAAAGCTATAACCTTGACCTCTACACTATACATACCTTCATTCAATTACAATTTATAAACAAAGTGTTTCAGCTCAAATGAGATTAATATTTATCCTAAATTGTATGTTTTATGGGACATTCAGACTAACAATGTTTTGGCACTGGGAAAGATGATAGCTGGATTATATGTGATTAATCAAAGATAATTCCATCCACATTCGATACAATCTTTCTATAAATGTTCCTCAATTGATATTTCTATTATTTCTTTTAATAAGTGTTGTTTCATTTTAGACTTTGATATACCACATCAAAGGCTTGCCCATCCCTCTCATAGTGTGATTAAACATTTGAGTTCTTTTTTTCCTTTTATGCTAAGGTTACCGATCAACTTTGTGCAGTTTGTCACATTTTTAGGCAACACAAACTTGTTTTTCCCTAAAATTCTTCCAATACAACTATTGGTTTTGAATTTTTTCATATGGATTTATGGGGACTTTATCAACAATCCTCCTTAAATGATGCTCACTATTTTTTGTCAATTGATGATGACTTTATTAGAACCACATGGATATTTTTATTAAATTTTAAGTGTCAAACATCTAGAATTGTTAATTTTTTTAAAAATATGATTCATTTATAGCTTCAAGCTTTTATTAAATGCATCTGAAGTAAAAATGGCTCTGAGTTCTTAAATTTGACTTTTTAATCTTTATTTTAGTTGCTTGGCGTACTACATCATAGAACTTGTGTCTGTACGCTTTAAAAAATGGTGTTATTGAGTGTAAACATAAGCATTTATTACAAGTGGCTCAAGTTTTATTATTTCAATCAGGTCTGCCTATCACATTTTTGGTTGATTTTGTCTTAGCTACTACATTTATCATCAATCAATTGCCTACTCCAGTTATAAATTGACAATCACCTTATTAGGTATTGTTTCAAAGAGACATTAACTATTCCTTTCAGAAATGTTTTGGTTGCCTTTCTTTTCTTCAAATACATTTGAAGGTAAATCAAAATTTTGCACAAGAGCTTCAAATATATGCTTTTTTGGATATTCTTCTGGATAAAAGGCTTACAAGTCATATAATCTGATACACGTTTTCTTTTTGTTTTGTAGAGATGCTATATTTTGTTAACATGAATATCCTTTTAAGTCTTCTTCGCAAGAGTTTCTAGATAATCCTAGTAATTATATCCTTACTAGTCATTTATTCTATAAGTAAAGAATCAATTGTTCCTTCTCCTGATAGTTCTTCTAATATTAATCTTATTAGAAGTATATCTGATCCTCCATTTATGTCTTCTAATCGTGTTTCTCTTGCTTCTTCTCCACCTAATCCTATTTCATCTCCACTTATTATTAAAAAAAGTTTTAGCGTTTCACGTAAGCAATTGTGGATGAATGGCTTTGTTATAAATAAGGTTCAATTATAAGTTACCATTGATCTTTTGCACATAATTCCCTTTATTCTTCAAACTCACACACCAAAAATGTTTCCTTATTACACTTCTTAAAATTTGGTATCATTTTTGGCTTGTATATCTACTATTAAACAATGAACTTCTTATCATCAAGCAAAAATTGTGTCAAAATGGGTTTAAGCTATAAATTCTAAGCTTTGGGATCTAAAAAATAATCATACATAGGAGATTATTGATTTACCTATTGGTAAAAGCCAATTAGCTCTAAGTGGATTTATAAAGTTTAAGTTGGATGGTTGTGATGAGTGTTATAAAGTTTAACTAGTTTCCAAGGCATATAACCAAGTCGAAGGCATCAATTATATTGAAGGTTTCTCCCTAGTTATAGAAATGGTCACAATTTTAGTACTTCTAGTTATTGCAGCTACTTGTGGTTAATCAATTCATCCACTTGATATTAATAATGCATTCTTGCATGGATTTTTGGATGAAGAAGTTTATTTTTTACCAACTGAAGGTTATGACAAAGTTGCCTTGAATTAATTTTGTAGATTGAAATGCTCTTTATATAGTCTAAAGTAGATCAATTGATAGTGGAATCTTGAGTTTACTAGTAAACTTCAAGATTTTGATTTTACTCAATCAAATCGCTCTCCTTTCTTGTTCTTAATGATTTTTAGCTTCAGACTTTTTATGATACATATTAGGCATCCTACCTTGTTAGAAGAAGATTTGTTACTAGTTATTGTATTTTTTTGGCTCCTGCATTGATCTCCTGGAAAACTAATATGTTGACTAATGTTTCATTATCCTCTATTGAAGCTAAATACAAGAGTTTATTTGCAACTATATGAGAACTTTAATGGATCTTCAACTTGCTTAGGTTGCCACTCATATCACCTCTAATCTTGTTTTTCTTGTACGAATTAAAAATATTGGGATTAAATTTCACTTGGTTTGCAATAAATTCAAGCAAAGGTTCATCTGTTCTCAATTTGTTCCTTCAAAATAGTAGCTGATTGATTTAGTTACTAAGCCTTTATCAGGTTCTTTATTTCATTGTTTCTTATCTAAGTTGAGTTTGTGTGATTGGCAACAAAATTTTTAGTTCAAGGGTTGTGAGTGTAGAGTATGTAATATTTGTTGCAAATGTAATATTTGTTGCGCTTTAGTCATAGAAGTTAAGAGGTTATTAGAGAGAGTAGTTGTAAAGTGTGAAAGAAATATAGTTTGTTATAATTATGGAAATATAGTTAGTGATCCTCTGTAAGAAGCAATATGTTTTTGTCATTTTAAATAATAATAAAAGCATTTTCCATTTCCTTCTCTTATTTCACATTATTGTTGGATTATCAACCAAAACATCCTTGATATAGGAGGATTGAACTCGTCTTCCTAAGCTCACAGATGACCAATGGGTAACTTTAGTGTCCTTTCTTAATACGCATAAAGGTTTGACCTCCACTTTAGAAAAACTGATTGGTAAGAATTTTTTCTTGAGTTGGTTATTAGACACACGAGCATCTCAGCATATGATGGGAAGTAAAAATAAATTGAGCAAAATTCAAATTTTGATTATATTTCTAGTAGGCTTGCCAAATGAAGAGTCAATACTAGCCATCCCGGAAGGAACAGTAAACTTAAGAGTAGGACTTAAATTACATATTTTATTTGTGTTAAAATTGAATTATAATCTTATTTCTATTGCTTGCTTAATGGAAGATGTAAATTGTGTCGTCATATTTATTGATAAACTATGTGTGATACAGGATCACACTTTGAGGACCCTAATTGCTATTGGTGAACAACAGGATGTGATCTACTGCTTTTGTGACATTGCTTGGGCATAAACACATTGAATTAAAGTGGTGGACTCCTTTATTTTGTAGCACAGGTGTATGGGTCATATTTTTTCCTAAGTAGTTAAATTGTTTCCTGTCATTATGAATAGTACTAGTTGCTATAGAGAAAATAAGAATTTTAATATATGTTTTCTTACAAAACAAATGTGAGATGTTTTTCACTCAAGTAATAGTAGAGCAATTGAGCCATTTGCATTGGTTTATTATGATGATTATGGACCATATATAGTAGTTTCTTCTTATGAGGCCTATTATTTTTTTGTCTATTGTAGAAGAATTCTTAAAAGTAGTTTGGTTTATTTGATGGATGATAAAATAGAGGTTCTTAATATTATTTGTAATTTTTTAGCGATGACTTAAACTTAGTTTAATTTTCAAGTGAAGACTGTATGAAGTGATAATGGGATAAAATTTATGCCTTTAAAGAAATATTTTACAGACCATGGTATAATTTTTCAAACTTCATATGTAGATACCCCTCTATAAAATGGGCAGGTTGAAAGAAAACATTAACACATTCTTAATGTAGGTTGAACATTGTGTTCTTAGGCTCACTTGCAAATTAACTTTTAGGAAAATGTATTTTGGCAACAAGAAATCATATTAATCATACTTTAACTAGTTTGAATGGTGGTAACCACGCAAGATCTATTTGGAAAGAAAACTTCATATGCCTATATTGTGGGCTTGATCAGGATAAATTTAGTTCACAAGGCGGATAATGTATTTTTGATGGTTATTCTTATACACAAAAGGGTTGAAAATTATATCATCTTGAGTTTGATGTCTATTTTTTCTCGCCTAATGTTAACTTTGTTGCAGATAATTTTCCTTATATTGAAAACAAAATGCCTAATTTTGATGATAGTGCTGGAGTAGCTTTTTCCATTATAGTTTATATTAGTGGAGATCTTAGTTTGGGTTATGATAATTTTCTTAATAATGTTGGATAACAAGATGGTGTTGTTGCTATGATTTTAATAAGTAGTCCAACTAGGTGGTATGAACAGAGGGGGAGTGAGAGGATTGAAATTAATTTGGAGTGTAATACAGAGGAAAGGGAGACTGATGTTACCAACAGCAAAAGTGATGTAGCACTACTACAAGTCGATGCCAAGCCTATAAGATGTGGACATCGTGCTCAAGAACCCTCTACTTAGCTTAGAGACTATGTTGCCAATAATATATGTTGTATAGACCCCATACTTCCTTCACATCATCACTATCTTCAAGTACTATGTATCCCATTGCTCATTATGTACGATGTGATAAATTTTCTATCAAGCATAGAGCTTTCTTTGTAGCACTATCTACTGAGGTTGAATTGACTCAAGGTGGTGTATGACCCACAATGGTGAAAGACCTTGAAGTAGGAGATTGATGCACTTGAAAAGAATAAGCCTTGGACTATCGAGACTCTTCACTTGGTAAAAAGGTGATTGGATGTAAATGAGTTTACAATATAAAGTGCAATTCAAATGAAAAATTTGAACAATTCAAAGCCCGATTGGTGATTTTAGGAAATATCCAGGTCGAAGGTGTAGACTATATTGAAACGTTCACACTTATGGCTAAGATGATGATTGTGAAAACATTCTTGTCCATTGTTGCTACACAGAATTGGAAATTACATCAAATGGACTTTCACAGTGTCTTTTTTGCCTGGGAATCGTTGCAAGGAGGTTTATACGAAGGTTCCCTTTAACCTTGCTGCTTTTTAACCGGATAAGGTTTATTGTTTGTGCCAATTTATATATGGCCTACAACAGGCACCCAAAATTAGTTTTCTAAACTTGCCACTGCACTGAAAACATATAGCTTCATTTAATCGTATGCCGATTATACCTTGCTTACTTTTGCAATGGGGGTGGCTATTATCTATATGCTTATTTATGTTGATGATTTGATTATTACTAGCAATGATGGTGAATTTTTTGGCCACTTTCAAGTTCTATGATGGTCATTGTTTTCATATGAAAGACTTATGTGTGTTGAAGTATTCCTTGGTATTAAGGTGGGTAAAAATCCGCAAGGAATTTTCTTGTGTCAACGCAAATATGCACTCGATGTTGTCACTAAAACTAAGTTGTTAGGTGCTAAACTTGTTGATTTTCTGATCGAACAGTGTCATTAGCTCCTGTTGGCTTCCGAGTGGTTACTTGATGATCCTCAAAAGGTATCATTGCCTAGTGGGGCAGTTAATTTATTTGGCTATTATGTGACCTAAAATGAGTTATTGTGTGCATTTTCTAGAATAGTTCATGCAAGCGCCCTGGGGAACATTGGATGCGACATAGGATCTCCATTTGATGTGTCATCTTGGGTAGGGTATTTTGATGTATCATGCCTATTATGATTTTGATCAGGCTGGTTGTCCTCTCACTTGGTGATCATTGATAGGGTGTTTTGTTCTAATGGGTACTTCTTCTTTTATTAGAAGAAGAAGAAGAAGATGATGTCTTAATCCTCTGCTTAAGTAGAATATCGTTCAATAGCTAAGACAACATGTGAGATGATTTGGCTCAAAGCACTTTTGCACTCACTTGGGATCGAGCATACACAACGTATGTGGTTGTATTGTGATAATCAAATGACTCTTTATATTGCCTCCAATCATGCTTTCCATAACCGTACTAAGCATATCGAGATTGATTGTCATTATGCGTGTGATCAAATTTATTCTCGGAACACTGTCAAACAATATGTTCATAATTACAATCAGCTCGCTAAGATACTGATAAAAGCATTTGGCAAGCATCAATTTGACTATCTTTTTTGCAAATTGGGCATTTGAATTCTTTATGCGCCAACTTGAGAGATAGTATTAAGGTATATGTAAATATATGATATGTATATATAAATTTAAGATGTAAAAGTTTTGTATATCTTTAAATATTATTTTTAGGA
>JANITW010000008.1:45063947-45077810 GCA_027564335.1 Erythroxylum williamsii
GAACTACTCTTGCCTAAGCCTATTTAACCTCGAAGTTTCGATGGGCTATGATGCATTAGGCCATGGAAAATGTGTCTACAAGGGAGAGGTATCCGTATCCTTATAAGACGTACTTCGTTCCCCTCTCTAACCGATATGAGATCTCACAAAAGGACTCATTTTAAGTGAGAAGAAAATTAAGTTAGCACAACAAAACATTGAATATTTAGGTATATAATTTATCAAAGGTTTTTTAAAACTACAATCCATTATTTTAGAAAATTACAACAATTTCCTGACATCTTAAAAAATGTCAAAGAAGTTCAAAGATTTTTAGGCTATTAACTTATATATCTGATCAAGGATTTCTAAAAATTTTAGCCAAAGAATGCAAAAATTTACAACAAAAATGCAATACAAAAACTCAATAGACTTGGAATAATAAGGACACCAAAATAGTCCAACCATTAAAAAATCTTTGTAAAGATTTACCAACATTATATAAATATGATACTAAAGATAAATTAATTGTACAAATTGATACAAGTATAGATGCATGGGTAGGCTGCCTTTTGGCATAACCACCTAATTCAAGGAAACATCTTTTATGTAAATATATCAATGGGATTTTTAATCCCACTGAAAGTAAATACCTTATTCTTGAGAAGGGTACACTTGCATGTATGAAAACTTTAAGAAAATGGATAGTGGATTTATTACTTGTTGAATTTTATATCAAACATAGTCTAAATATTTATGTAGATTCACCATATATAATATTAAAAATAATTATAATCAAGGAAGAATAATTCAATGGAAAATTGAATTAAATCAATATAATTTTCATATTAATGATATAAAATCATCTACTAATAGTCTTGCAGATATATTTACAAGATAATGGAAGCAGTTATCTTCAGTGTGAAGGATTCACTCATTAAAAAAGGAAATGAGTTAATTAGTTATGAGCAATTATTACCCTCCTTGAAAAACAGATATCCACTGATCAGTCACACTCTACAGATTCTCCAATAAGCAACATTGAAACACTACCACAAAATATTCAACCAATAACACTCCGAGAAATTACTCAGACACCTTTACTCATCTCTCAGAAGAAGGATGACTCTAAAGAAAGTAAATCTTATTTCAATTTCATTGGACCTATGGCCAGAATATATAATGAATGGCATAAAGTTGTTGTTCATATTATAGGAAAATCTTATATTATTCATTGAAGTTATAATAACCACATGGAAGCTGAGAAAGCTCTGGTCGAACTCAGAGAACCCTCTTTAAAATCACAATATAAACAAGTTCTTAAAAAACCCCACAACTTCCACTACAATAAAATCTTATGGAAAACCAATCAATATGGACAGGATCAATACTGTACCTACTCAAGCCTTGAAAGAAGAAATGAAGAAAATTACTCCTGAGGTATTTTATGACTATTTCCAACCACTTAACAAATGGAAGGAAGAATAAAAAATCTTTCAGTATTATCCCTAAAGTAGAGGACATTATGGACCTAAAGTTATCGTATTTCCATAAGCAGATGCACTCACTACCTATCTCTTTTTCCAAAGTGGTTTAGTTGACACCATTTATCTCACTAATCTAAAAAGCCTTGTTGAATTTTTAGTCAAATTCGCTCTGGTAATCAAAAATTTCAAAGAAAGATTCGCAAAAAAAAAAAGAAATATTCATCAAAGCTTTTACTAGTTACCCAATCTTTAAAAAAGCAGACAGAAAAAGAAATCTTCATTAAAGATTTTAGCAATCTTTAGAAAAGCAGACAGTGTGCAAAATTCAAACATACAAATCTCTTGAGTAGCGTGTGTACAAATAGCCATTTGTAATGGTATGTATCCACCTATTAATGAACCACTAAAGTATGAAATCAACTGGGATCTCATTAATCAGTTTAATTTACAATGCCTAGAAGGAGTCTATTAGCAATGTTTACAAATTACCCCATAATCATTGATCAAACTCAATTATAGAGGACCAAACATTCTGATGACACTACTGATTCCTTGCAACTCATCAAACAAATGGAGGCAACTTTCTCAACTATTTCTAGAGTATTCAGCATATTATCAGATGACTGTAAGCAATCTCTTTATCAGTAACTCCAATAATACCCATCTCATCAATGTACCCACTGTCCGTTTACCTCCAAAGACAAAGATGAAAGCTCTTTAGTGGACATAATTATTAAAGAATGATGTAAGCAATTATGTAAGCTCCAAATAATTATTAAAGAATGATGTAAGCAATTATGTAAGCTCCAAATAATTATTAAAGAATGATGTAAGCTTCAAATAATGTAAACCATGATGTAAACAAGTCATCTGTCGACTAATTATCTCGAAACTTTTATTTTTTTACTTTTAGTTTTCTTTTTCTTTTGCTTTTCCTATTTTTCTTTGGACACTATCATAAGTCATGAGCCTATATAATGTAAGAACGAAGCATTGCTTCAATATGAAAAAATAAACACTTCAGTTTACAAATCCTTCTCTCAAATTCCTACTTCAGCCTACAAATTGGCGATCAAAAGGAAACGAGCAACAATGGTATGTTTTCTTTAGTTTTTATGTTTTCATCAATAATTATCTATTTTTCTTTAATCATCTTATATTATATACAATCTATCATTTTATTTTTCTCTATAAGTTTCACTTATTTAAATAAACATGAGTTAAATAATTTTCTTATAACTTATTTGCACTATAGTTTTTGCACTTGTTTACGCTATGTCTTTTTGCAACAACTTCAAGATAAAATTAATTAAGTATGCCTATTTGTCAAACCTATAGATCTATTCATTTACTAATATTATATATTGAAAAGAAAATAAAACTAAGGAAAAGATGTATTCAAAAATTTACACATACTTATAATTTTCTTAGATCCATTAATGCTTCTTCAACTACTATTCAATCATTAAAAATATTTTTAACAATCATACAACTCTTTATCATCAAGAAAAGTTGAAGTGAAACAATTATATCAACAATTTCAAGAACATTATAAAATTCATATATGAATAATTATTGTCCTATTTGTAATCAAAGACACTATTCTATTTGTAATTAGATACATAATGAAATACTATATTTTGAAAGCTTAGTTTTTCAATATAGAGCTGAAAAAGATGACTATTAAGAAAGATATTATTATTTATAATTCTTTATTAATAGTAATTTCCTAAAATCAATAAAAGAACATCTTGAAATAGCTAAAAAGTTTTATAATAAATATAATCAGGAATTTTAGACTTTAAAAAATTGATTAATTGAACATCAACAAAATTTTCATAATCAAGAATTTCAGACTTTAAAAAATCGATTAACTAAACATCAACAAAATTTTCATAATCACCATTAATATGTCTGAAATAACTAATACATCTGAATTTAAATCTATACCAGGTAATATATTAGATATAGATACTTTAGAATTAACATATTCAATTGGAACATTTCATTGATAGTAATGTAAAAGATTTGAGATAGCTGATCGACAGATGACCTGTTTACATTATGGTGTACATTATTTGATGAGCAAAAATACCTTAGATCCTTTAAAAAACAAATATTCAATTAATTGAAATTCAACTAAAAGACTCTTAAACAAAATAAAAATAAAAAATAACATTACTTATACACAACAAGATGTACAAGGTCATCAAATAATGTACACCATAATGTATACAGATCATCTATCGCTATCTCGAATCTTTTACATTACTATCAATGAAATGTTCCAATTGACTTTGTTAATTCCAAAGTATCTATATCTAATACATTATTTGGTATAGATTTAAATTCATATGTATTAGTTATTTTAGACATATTAATGGTGATTATGAAAATTTTGTTTATGATCAATTAATCGATTTTTTAGAGTCTAGAATTCTAGATTATGAAAATTTTGTTGATGTTCAGTTAATCGATTTTTTAAATTATGAAATTATTGATTATATTCATTATAAAAATTTTGAGCTATTTCAAGACATCCTTTTATCGGTTTTAGGCAATTATTATTAATAGAGAATTGTAAATAACTATGTCTTTCTTCATAGTGATCTTTTTCAGCTTTTTATTGAAAAACTATGCTTTCAAAATATAGCATTTCATTATGTATCTGATTACAAAGATGTACAAGAATTTATTATTAAATGTTCTAAATTATTAAAAAAACAATTAATTTCCCCAAGTATAAGTAAACATTCAGCACCAACTTTTTATGCCAATAATCATTCATAATAGAAACAGGGTAAAAGATGAATGGTAATTAATTACAAAGAATTAACAAAAGCAACAATATGAGATGCCTATAAATTACCTAGAAAAGATTATATTATCAATAAATTAAAAGGATGTAATTGGTTTACCACATTCACGATAACATAATCATGATAAACATCTTGGAAATCCAAATACACATTTAAGAAAATGAAAGAAATAAAGCGAAAAGAATAAAAACTAATTGAAGTCTTGATCTGGAATTTTGGAAATTCTCTAAAGTTATCTTTGATGTCTCCTCTTGATCTACTTTGACCTGGTGGCTACCACCTTTTTTTAATGTTTCTCTTATTCTTTTATAGTTCATTAGGCTTCTATAATTGTTTCAAGGATTTCCCTACTTAATGCAATTCCAAAAATTGTTGGAATTCACTGTCTATCATGGTATACGATTATGCCTTGCCTACATTATCCAAAATCTACTCCGTTCTTCCATGTCTCCATACACTAACAAACACATCAAACAAGTTTTGAAACATAAAATTAAGATCAAACTCTTGATCTAAAGTTATCAAACACTTAGAACACGTACAAACACTAACAAAAACATGATTCTAAGCCTATACACATGATAATCATCTAAGAAAACACTTAAAAACACACTTAAACACCTAGAAAAATATCATATAATCTACACCTATCAAGGTTCTTATCAAGATCATCATAATCAATATAATATCATTAAAATTATATTACAAAAATCATTAACATATTTATAATTAAGTTTGTGTTAAATATAATGATCATTGTTTTGGGTATTTTGAATCTTCAAAAATCATATCTCTATCTAATGTTGAAAATATAATATTTATTTTCTTACTATCATTTTTATTCCACTTAATCTTCTCTACAAACCCAAACAAATAAAAAAATTTGTCTATGAGAAATTTCTGATGGTAATTCTTTAAAATAAGAAATGATTTCCAGTAAAAATGTAGAAATATTAATATCTTTGCCCTTTTTGCTCAAAATTGAATCCAATTGTGTCATATTGAACTTTGATCAAATTTCACTAGAAATGTGTATATAATGAATATGGCACTCTTTGATACAAATTTTTGGTCCTCAAATGGCATACATGAGGAAAGTGAATTATAGTCTTTTCATTTTTTATCATATTTGTAAACTAGTGAATGAATTACCTATCTAATAAATGATTACACTAAATTCACACATGATAATCATAAAGAAATCAAAATAATAAAAGAGAGCATGAAAAAGAGATAAAAACTAACTTAGTGGTTTAGGCAAGAAACTTTTGGCCTATGCCTACTCTCCAAATTTAACTGAGAAATTTGTATCTTCTTGTTCTATTATGTAAATAGCAATGCTCTATACCCCACCATCTTCTCCATAGAAGAAGAGGAACTCTTATCATCTTCTTTCTTTGTCACGATTGAAGAGTAACCCTTTATAAATATTATTTAAGGTGAATAAAAATCATCACAAAGAGTTTCCTAAGTAATTTTTGCAATTATAAAAATTATTAGTTTAAAAACTCCTCTTGCTTACACTAATGAAATAAAGGCTCAATATGTGTTTTATAGCACACTCATCATCTCTAACCTTGCAAGACTCTTTACAACTTTTAATTATTGGAGCAACATTGTTCCTACTTATAAGATCTAACTTTTTTCAAGTCTAAGAAATATATACCATATAGATGTTAAAGTCAAAATATGGGTCAATATGGACCAATGTAGTATTGTTCTAGATACTATCCCAACTTAACCGAACAAAATTAGATATTTTTGGTTTGACTCTTTATTAAGTTAATTAATAGATAGCTCTTTCAAGAAAGTTTTAAGATGAGTTAGTGGGGTCTTACAAAGGCATAAGATGCTATGGATTATCAATTTAGCTTTTATTGTTTCAATTCTCATATGGATAATGGTCAAGAAAAGAATGCCTATAAATAATAGATTAAATTTTATTTTCAATAGGTATTTAGAATTATGTTTGAGACTTTTGCCATTTTATAGTATAGTTGTGAAATATGAACTTATCCTAGGTGGTTACAAAAAAAAAGGAAGGGTAATTGGACTATCATCCTAATTTTTTTGGCACAAATATTTATAATATATAAAAGGAATGAAATAGTAAGTTCTTCTAGTGAGTTCAAAACAACATACAAAAAATCTAAACAGAACATATCCTCTTGATAAGGGAACAAATGCTCTATAATGAAGTTGTAAGCAGTTATAAAACTAAAATTGCTCTATTATCAAGGAGGATATAAAGTATTAAAGTTGAAACGATTTATTATTTACATATAATTTTTCCTTATATCTTCTATGGTAGTGATATTGCCTTTGTTGTTTAGCATTTGGTTTTGTAATTCTTAACTTTCTAGATAGATGCCAAAATGATGATAAAGAGTGGTACTTGGAAATCTTAAGATTTTGTATGTCTGAATCCAAAAGCTTTACTTCTAATTATTCCCTCTCCTTAATATTTTTAATTTTTCAAATTTCCTTTTTTAAACTCAAATTTATTCCCAAAACTTCCTATTAGTACTAAAAAATACTTAGTGTAGTTGTTAAAGATAGAAACTAGTCATTACAGTGACTAGTTATACTAATATTGGTTGACCATTATACACATTGATTAACTAATATGGTCAAAACTTATGGTATACGTTTTTAAAAGATAGGTAGTTGATTAATCTATCGAAAACCCTAACATTAGTCACCAAAGTCATCATAATTGTCTACAAAACTTTAAAACAAGTTTTCCTAACTTCTCAAGTTCTTTCAAAGATCAAAATATGCTCCTTTGTCAAAACTTTTATTCAAAGTAATTTTAATTTTTCTTAAATTTTTTAAAAGATTAAGAGGTTTTCTGAAAAGATCAAAATAATTCTCTTTTGATTAAAAAGGATTTATGTATTTTGCTCGTGTGCAAATGATCATGCAATGATTGCGCCCCTAATTTGGTTAAATCTTGATGCATTTGATTCCTTCATATTCTTTGTTCTTAACTTGAATTGCATATGTTCTCTTTGTTTATTTTCTACACCATTTGATTGTTCAATTGATTCAGTTAGCTTCTTTCCTTATTTTAGTCTTGCATTGAACTTGCAATTTCTTATATTAATTTATTAATATTATCAAAGGTGATAATAATAATAATAATAATAATAATAATAATAATAATAATATATTTACTATCATCAAAATTATGTATGAGAACTTCATTTGGTCTAAAAGAAGAAAATGCATTTCCAAGGTGATGCATACTTCATATGAAGAAGTGAGTCCTATGATATAGGGAGATAATTTAATGCTGATGGATAAAAGAGATGAAAGAAACAATTAGTTTTTCTTTATACCAAAAATCACAATTTTGATTTGATTAATTGAAAAAAAATTGTAATTTCAAGAGGAGTTGGCAAAGACATACATGGAATGAGTATAAAACAAGAAAACAACTTAAGAGAGCTAGTTCTATTGAAGCAAGTTTTTTAACTAATTAAAGCTTAAATTTATTTTAGTTGCTGAGCTATATAAGAGAACTCCCTCTTTTTTATTATATCATTGATTAAGTAACCACTATCATCCATGTGCTATCCTCAAGGATTTTCCATCATTTGGATGTTTCAAGACTTAAATGTAGCATCATAATATTTGAAATAAGGATTTCCCTTATCTAGGAAATCGTATGTATAATCCAATTCTGATCATACATAGCTTTATTTTTGAATATTTTGTCAACCCTATTCTTCCATATTTCATAGATTACACATCTAAAAGCTTTTGAAAATCTTATAATATGTTTTGTTAAGCTTTTAAGAAGTATCAGCCTATGAAACTAATTTATCCCAACCCTAAACCTGATAATTTGTATTAAGGAGCTATAGTATCCTCCTCTAAAGCTTATGAATGGGAATTGGAAGAAGAGATGCTCAACAAAATCATTATCATGGTTACATATGCTGTAGATTAGAATAATGTTGTTCAAATAGCTTTTTAGTATATCCTTGGTGCTAAGCTAGTTTCTAATGGTTAGCCACCCAATGAAGGAAGCTTTTGGAAGTCTTATCTCATTCTATACTAATCTATGCAATCGAACTTTCTAACCATATGATTTACATATATCTTGGAAAGACCTATTAGTGAAGTTCCCATATTTATGTATGAGCTATATAAACTTGTCTTTTTCATTCATATTTGGCATTTAAGTTGGAATGTTTCCTTTCACCACATTTATACCTCTTACATTGCAATTTCATTGGTCCGCATATGTTTTATCCTTAAACAAAGCATTATCATGGATGATATATCTAGACGATTAGAGATCTGGAATCATATATAATTGCCTTAAAATTTTCCTTCTGACATACCACGAGCCAGTAGACTCACCATCTTCAATCTTCATCTTTATTGCATCTTTTATAAAGGCTCTTACGTTAAGGATTTACATGCTTAGCTAAAAAGAATTAGATTTTAGTTTCTTTATTGAAACTAACTCTCTTTGAGAAATGACTAAATGTTTAAGCCAATATTGTCTCTTAGCTGTAAAAATACTCTAAATTAATTTTTCCAATAATACTTTATTGGATATCTTAATTGATTTAACACTTAATCCCCTTATTTTTTTAGTATTTAGACTTCTTATAATCTAACATTTTCTACATTGTGATTATGAGGGGTACCCTACCAATGGAAGTTCATTCGAAAATTTTCTAATTGCTTAACAAGTTTTTATAAAAATACAAAGTGGGATAGCCAAACATACATGTTGCTTAGTATGGAGGTAATGAGATTTAGCTTCCTTACAAAAGAAATCAATTGAAGCCTCATTAAAAATGAAAGCAATCTAATCCTCTAGTTGATAATTCTCTTATGAACAAATTTAAAAAGACACTTACATTCCCTATATGTTAGTCTCTTGGAAGTAATGGGAATACTAAAATATTTAAAAGAAAGTTATTAAATATGCATACCATTTAAAATGGAAAAATGTTGATTTTGATCACTTGCATTAGTTGAGAGATTGATGTTGTTTTTTCCTTATTTATTGTAAGGCTATATAAGGAATTGAATTCTTAAAGTGAATCTATAAACAATAGCATAAAATTGGAGTTTGCCATATATAATATAAGTAAATCATAAGAAAAATTCAGTCTAGCAATCTTTGACTCCTTACACTTGTTATGACATATGAATTGATTCCCTATTTTAATACTATAAATTATCAACATGCTAAGAACATCGATGTATAAAGAAAAGACATAAGAAAAAATGGGAATTCCTTGTCTTAACCCTTTTTCACCTTTGATCATTCTTAATGGCTCCTTATTGTAGGGTATATTAAAAGAGGAAATTGTGTTGAACGAAGTTCTAGCTATTGGAATCAAAGGCCTTCGAGAAGTTAATCTTCATTTCATAACATAATGGATATTTTTATGATAATTTTTAAATAATTCTTATCTTAGAAGTATATCATCTCCTATGTTCCTTCCTTTTATGAATGCTCCTTAATAGGGGTTTATAATGAAAGGAAAAATCTCCTTAAGTTACTTTCCAAAATCTTTGAAGTGAAATTATAAACCAAATTACAATATGAAATAGGTTTGTATTTACCTAAAGTGTTAGGATTAGGTACCTTAGGTGCTAAAGTTACATATTTTCTACTAAATTCCTTTAGTACAATCCCATTTTTTAAGAATCCCATCACGCATTTAGTCTATTGATTCTTTAAAATATGTCAAGTTTGTTGAAAGATAAAGCTATTGAACTTAAGGTCTAGGGATTTGTTAGGATTGATAGATAATAAGGAGTTATCAACATCTTCAAGAATATAAGGTGAGATGAGCATGATTGATTGGTCACCAACTATTGAATGTCTAACGAATTCCTTTGGATCATGCACAAAAGAAACAAAGTTAGTTACTTCAAATATTTTTTGGAAGTGATCATATGTAGTCCCCAATAGTTCATCTTCTCATTATAGTTTGTGATGGAACTGATCCTATTTAAGTTCCTTATTGAGATGATGGTGATTTGAAAAACTTTGTGTTTAGGTTCCCCCCCTCTAACCACTACAATCTGGACTTTTTCTTAAAGATTGAATAGAAATTTATAAGAGATTACATATAAGTACTTAAGGCTTGTTTTTCTTTCTTCGTTAATTATGCATTTCCTGGATTAGTGGAGAGTTTCTCTTGCACTTAGATTAGGATATCTCTTGAATTATATATATATAGGGAGCTACAAATTCTAAAGTGGTTCAGATTTTTTAGCTAACTGTTAATGGATTTAAGCATTCATATAAGCTTATAGGCTTCATAGCCATAATGATTTTCCTCTTTCCCTCTTTTGATAATATCCTTAAAGCCCTTAATATTGATGAGATAACTGAAGGACCTAAAAGGAGTTTTTCTCATATGGTTATCAATTAAATGGATGATTGCAATAGTAAAAAAATTTTAAGATAAAGAAATAGTAAAGGAAGCCTTTTCAAAAGGGAATCTAATTTGTGACGCATGGTTAACCAACGCATTCTAACTAAAATTTTTCTTCTCATCCAATTCCTTATTTGGTTGTTAGACCAATTAACAAATTGTCTCTCAAATTTTATTTCTAATTTGCTAAGCTTCCTTATGCAATTACTAAGCTTTTCATTATAACTTTTAGAGTTACGTCTCTTTCTTTCTACTTCTAAAGGAAAAAAAAAGTAAGTTAAAGTCTCCAATCAATAAACAAAGTTCTTAAATACCATTCCCCTCTAGAAAAAGAAAAAGTCTTTTCCAAAGTCTAAGTTGGAAGCATAGACAAAGTTGATGACGAACTCATAGGATTTAAAATATTTCTAGCTTTAATAGAAATACGCTAAAATAAGGAAGATAACAATGGATAACATAACATTTAAGGGGCCAAAAGAATCTATAATATGCCTATTATAGTTATAATTATGAGTGTAAAGTACTACCAAGTCTTTCTTTAGAAGCCATATCCATTTAGTATTGTTTTCTTTCTTCAGTTTAATTTCCATGCAAAAAGTCTTAATTTTTAGGGAAATTTAAGCCACTGGGGTTCAAGGTAATGATAGAACTTTAGTTGGAATATCTTATGTGCCACTGCCTTACCTTTATAATTGACCTCCGCTTAGAGTAAACTCATTTTTTCATACAATGGATGCGTTATTAATAATGAAATTCAAAATATAAAAATTAATAATAAAAATTAATTATATTTTCCACATGAGGTAATTTTATGCATTAACTTTGATTCAGAAAGAATGGTGAGTAAAGGTAAAAGAAGAAATATTAGAGACAAGAAGAAGTTGATTTGAGAAAATACTCATTTTGTTTTATACTTTAATACCAAAATAAGATAAATTATACGGTGGATCTTTTTACTAGTTTAATTATACATTTGTTGGCAATATTATAATTATACTTAAAACAATTGCCTATGATAAGAATTATAAATATTAATATTTATGAAGAAAGAGTTAGAGTGTAGAGTGAGAAGCTACTCTCCCTTTCTATCTTCACACTATTTTGCTTCACCAGTTACTTCCTCCTTATGTGTTTTCTATTATATCTTCTTCCCTTTCCATCCTTTTGCATCTAGTTTTCATTTTTAAGCTATGTTTTTTCTAACTATCCCTTTCTTCTCATCTATATATTTAACCACTCAAGGGCCTTTTAATACTTTCATCTTTCCCTCCATTGGCCTATTTCTATTTTTGGCTACTTGTCTATTTCTTGCTTCTAGTCCTATTAGGTTCCATGTCTTCTGCTAGCCTTCTAGTTTACCTAGAGCAGTGTTCTACTAATGTATATACTTCATTGCCCTAGAAATCCTAAATTCTGCTACTTGTTGAATCCTCTAACTCTCCTCCCTATTGAATCCTCTAAGTCTCCTCCCATTCCTCACTCTAATTCTCAATCTCCACTTCCATCTTCTTTGAACCTTGACATCCTTACTAACTCTCTTCGTCTAAACCCACTCTCTACTACCCCTAATTTGAGCTTTAATTGCAACATCTATCCTCCTTTAGATGACCTCCACAGAAAATCTTAGCCTTAAGTAGTATGTGATTTTAGTCCTACTTTGAAACTCTCTTACATACTTCATGCTACTTCTAGAGTTGCACCTCCTTTGGAAACTCTCAAAGTAGGTGCACACTTCTCCCAATGATACTTATATAAGATTCTTTCTTGACAAAAGAATTTCTTTTTCTGCTATGAATGCTTGGGCGTGGAATTATTGGAAATCCTTAAGCTTCAAAGACATTCTAGTGAATGATTAGCATATTTTCCTCTTCAAGTTCCATGGCAAATCAGATGCTAAAGAGTGTTAGAATTCGAAACTTGTCATGTCAATAAAAAGCCATTACTTATCTATAATTGGAGACCAGGGATCTATTTTTACGAGACTAAATAAACAAAAATTTGTAGTTTAGATGTGTATTCATGGAATTCCCTTGAATATTGGACAACATTTTGTTTAAGCCATTTGTGGGGAAACAAACCTACATGGACCAAGCCATTGTAGAGTCAAGTAGGATTAATTATGACAAAATGTGTTTGATGGTTGATTCAATGACATATTTGCCAGAGGAAATTCCTTTACTAAGATTGTATGATAACATGCAACTTGTTGAAGATGTTGTTAAGGTCAATTATACATGGAAACCCTTAAATATTGCATTTAAAAAATCATGAAATCCCACTAGAAGGGTATTTAAGTCAACCTTTTATATTGATACTGATGGTGATAACAATGTTCATATTTAAGTTCCAGGTCCAAATGATGGCAATACAATTAACACTTCAAATGATCAAACAGACAGAGCCAATCACGACACCATTTATAGAACATTCCAGTTCCAATTTTCATAGCTTTAAGTAGACAGTAGAAGTTCCTAATGCCTGTTGGATCAGAAAAAGAAAGCTTTCCATAATTGGAGAACCGGTAGATTTCAAAACTTTTTAGAAATCTTATTTGCAGCAGAAGCAATATATCCAAATCATCATGCCAATCTACACATGATATGGTATAAGGATAATAATAAACATAAACAAGATGAAGAGTATTACTAATTCCTTTGCTACAGCTTTAATTCCTTGCTGCGCTATACTCTTCTTCTTCTTGTATCCAAAGCCTTTGCTTTTGAATCCTTTCCTTTGTCAATCTATCTTCTCCATGTTGTTGTATACTCAACTAATTTGATTTACCTCTTGTTCTCCTAGGACAACTTGGTTAATAAAATCCTTTGATGGGAAATGAGAAGAAATGTTTGGAGGAAATTTTTCTTAGAAGAAAATGAGCCAAAAATGAGACTTTTCTCATGCAAATTTTGGCTCACTCATGCATGAAAGGAGAGAGAGAGTTAGACCATGCAAGAACCCTTTCTTACACTCTCAATTTCGATTATGCATGGAATGGAAGAAGAGAATAGCATTCAACGCATCACTTCTTACTTTAATCAATCATAAAGTAGCCATTAAATGAGACTCTTCTCATTTATCTTTAAGATGGCTATATGAAAAGACTATTAACCTAAATATGACCTACCAATTTTGGTTTTGGAAGATGGAAGAAGGAAGATAGTC
>JANITW010000008.1:45137902-45160130 GCA_027564335.1 Erythroxylum williamsii
CTCATGATTGTCATGTATTGTTACAAAGCATTCTACCATTAGGAACGCGTTCTATCTTGAACAAAGATGTGACAGGTAAAATGTTAAAATGTATATTTTAAGTTAAAGAAACAACCTACTTTATTCTTTAAAAACATACGTCATTTCAGATTCATTTAATAGTTCCATTATCGATAGTCAACTACTAACATGATATAAAATTCATCATTCCCTTGAAGTAAACTCCTTTACTTACATGAAGTTAAATTGCAACACTACTGTCTAAACCATAGTCAAGAGACCAACTTGATTATTCAATAGTGAATCAATTAATTTAGACTATAATAATGTACATGTTTCCTATACATCTCCGTATATATGTATATTACATACAAAGAATCTTGGTACCTTATTAGTAGTTATATTATGCTCATACAAATAAAACCAAACTCTTTTGTTTTATTAATAATAAATATTTTCATTACTAAAATGTAACTGGATGAAGGTTAAGTTATATGTAAATACACTTACTTTCTAGGGCATTATATTTACACAACCCCAACAAATATATCAATTATTATTGAAGTTTCCCACTAATAGTAATTTAATTCATATATATAAAGAACTATAAGAGACAAGACAATACTACATGAAATCTTGAAGGTTAAGCTATATTATTTGCAAGATCTACTAATAAGAGTAAGAAAAATAGTAAAGAAGAGAACCTTTAAAAGATAATAAAGGTGAATATAGGATGAGCCAGTAATAAGAAACTAGTGAATGTAGGAGCTAAAATTGAAAGGGAATTTATGGAATCATTATTAAGAGAATATGCAGATATCTTTGTTTAATTATACGGGAAATGGATATATGAGGAATATCTAAAAGGGAACAGAATTTGGGGTATGTAAACAAAGCTTAATACTTCTTAGACTCTAAACTAGATGTTGAAATTGAGATATGGTCACTCCAAAGAAATGAAATATCATACTGGTAATGGAGAAAGCTCCAATTTTTGGTATGATAACATAACAAATCTAAGGCATCAATTGGATTCTTGGTGTTAGTCCCTCTTACTTATTCTATCAATCAGACTTTGAAAGTCCTGATCATTTAATTTTCCTTTGCTTTTATACTCACTTCTTATATGAAAGAAGTTACTTGAATGGTGCAATTTCTAGGCTAATCCTAACATATGGGGTCAGGTTATCTACTAGCCTTAGGTAGGTATATGTCTAATTTGAGCATTTTTAAATTTTGGTTCAACTCACTACAACAAATCCATCTATTGGCTATAACTTAATTGGAGACGGTTTTTCAATCGTTGCTAAAAGTAACCTTTTAGCGACAATTTACATATTAATCGCTATAAGTAAATGATTTTATGATGTTTTACTAAAACATCAACAAAGCAAACATATCTTATGATGATTATTGACTATCATCATAATAACAAGTTTTAATGACAATTAAATAATTTCGTCACCACAATGAAATTTTTTACGAGAATAGAAGTATCGTAGCCAGATCAAGGGCAAATCAATGTATCTGGCATTTATTATAGTGAAGTGCCGCAAATGGTTCGAGCAAATAGCGACCGATATATATATTGGGTCACTAATAATTGCCTTTTTTGCTACGATTTGTGTAATTGTTGCACAAGGGTCATACAATCATACTATTAAGCAACGATAAAATAAAACCATCACAGAATGTATACTTTGTGCAATGATTTATCAAGAAATGAGATCTAGATAATAAGGAAAGTGAGGTAGTTCAGATGATACTAAAAACCTTGAAGAAGAAGATCGGTTATGGAAGGCAAGTGGTTATTAATGTATAAAGAAGGGATTTGTTCTCTTTTTTTTTCTTTAGTAGGGACAATTTTGACATATTCCTTCGAACAGAATAAATTTCCACCATCAGAAACTAGTCGCCACATTGACATTCCTCTATGAATTATGTTAAGAGTTATATTCTACAAAAGTGAATATAGAAAAAGATTCATTATGTTCAATGAAATTTTTAATGATAAGTGAAAGTACTACAGTTTAGTACTTATACATCTTCATTTTTCCTAATAAGATGAAAGTTACCCTTATTAAAATAAAATTAATCCATTTATCCTTTATATCATATCTAAATTTTATAATTTAAAGTAGATTACATATGACCATGTTATTGATGTACATAAACATAGTATTATCTATATAGTGTTATGTTGTGTCTAGTTTCTATTGCTTTTCATTGCCTTCATATCTTGATTTTGGTTACAAATCCTTGTGTTTTAATCCAAATGTGAGATAAATTGAGTGGAAATGGTGTGAATATTGCATGAATGTTAATTATATTATTTTGTGAATTTTGCATAAAGGTTGAAGGGAAAGTTGAAGTAAATTTGCATGAAAGGAAATGCAAATAACAAAGAAAGGTGGTCAATAAAGGTGTCACCATTATGACAAGCTTAGTCATAGTGGTGACTAAGCATGTCACCACCGTGACATGATACACTTGTCATGTCACGATGGTGATAAGTTTAGTCATATTAACTTGTCACCACCATGACCATAGCTGCACAGAGGTGACAATAAGTCACACCTGTGATTGCCATACTCACCCCTATAACATGTTTTTCCTTTAATCCAACAACTTATTACATGTCATATGTAAGATGGACGGATTGAAAACCTAGCCCTAGAATAAGACTATAAATAAAAAGCTAGAGAGGATGTTGACGATAGATTCTATTATACACATCTTTCACATATAGATTTTTTCAGGGAAAAAACAGATAGAGAGAAAGAAGGTGGAGTAGTAGAGAAGAGCTTCTACTAAAAAGATAGGAGAGAGAAAGAGTAGTGAAAGGAAGCAAAGTGACCAATCGACCATCGGGGTGAGAACAAAGAAAAAGTTAAAGGCGAGAGCTAATGCTGGAATCTTGAGAGTGGCTAGAGATCACTATAACTCCCTCATCTGAACACTCGTTTACTCATTTTGTTTATTCTTTATCTATTGTTTTACTGAACTTACTCCTTTGTTAGTTGATGAATTCATACTCTACTAGTTGATAGTTATTTCCATTATTCATTTAGTTTATTGCTTTAATACTTCTCTTATTCTAATAAATATGGGATTGAAATATTTAAATATGACACACATTGTTATTTTTGTGATGGGTTAAGCTCTTTTTCTTGAGGATTAATATAGCTATTTTAGTCAAATATGCATGATTGAGGGATTGTGTTGTTGTCTTATGCGTTGCTATAGTTTCTGAACTGAGTGGATATAATAGCATAATCAAACTTTTCATCATTTTGGTATTAAACAAAGGATCAAGATAAGATGTTCCAACAATTTCTAGTTGACAATGGAATTGTTTCTAACTTATCAGCTCTTTGAACATCTCAACATAATGGTGTAGCAGAGAGGAGGAATAGGACTCAACTGGAAATGATAAGATCAATGATGTCCTGTGCTAGCCTTTCAGAATCGTTTTGGGGATATGTCAAACGAACAACAACTTATCTTCTTAACTTTGCTCCATCCAAATTGGTGCCTAAAACACCTTGAGAGTTATAAACTGGCTGAGTGCCTTCATTACAACAATTAAGGACTTGGGGTTGCCCAGCCCATGATCTAAAGCCTGAATCCATAGAGATGGAACCAAGGTCAAAACTTTTTTTTTTTAGGATCTCTTACAGGTACATGAAGGTACTATTTTTATAGTCCTCAAGACATGAAAGTATTTATGTTGATAAATACAACTTTCTTAGAGGAAGAATTTGTGAGAAATCATAAAGGAAGAAGTGAAGTAGTACTAAAGGAGTTAACTATCTCATCTAAACCAAGAGCTAATTTGGATATAGCAAAACAAGATTTCAAAATTGATTCAAGAGTTAAATCACAAGAGTATCCTGAACATCAAGTAGTGCCTAGACATTGCGGGAGGGTTGTGAGACAACTAGACAGGTATCTAGGTTTAAGCGAAGGCTTAATTGCCATCTCAGGCCAAGAAGAAATGGATACCATTACTTATACATAGGCTATTAATGATGTTGATGCAGAAAAATGCTCAAGGCGATGGAATCAGTAATAGATTCCATGTACATCAATGAAGTTTGGATCCTTGTAGATCTACCACCAGATGTAAAAGACATAGGGTGTAAATGGATCTATTAAAAGAAAAAAAAAAGGATCAGATGGAAAAGTAGAGACTCTTAAAGCTAGATTGGTAGCTAAAGGCTATACTCAAAAAGAGGGTATAGACTATAAGGAGACATTTTCTCCAATTTCCATGCTTAAGTCCATCAAAATTCTTTTGGTCATTGCAACTTATTTCGATTATGAAATATGGCAAATGGACATCAAGACCACATTTCTTAATGGGGATCTTGAGGAGACCATTTCTATAGCTCAACCAGAAAGATTCGTTGAGCCAGGTAATGAGCATAAGGTATGCAAATTGTATAGGTCCATTTATGGACTTAAGCAAGCATCTAGGTCTTGGAGCATTAGGTTTGATAAGTCTATCAAAACCTATGGGTTAATACAAAACTTGGATGAACCTTTTATCTATAAAAGGATACAAGAAGGCAAGGTTATTTTCTTAATTCTGTATGTCGATGACATTCTGCTCATTGGGAATGATGTAGGAACGTTATCTATGGTTAAGGGATGGCTGAACGAACAGTTCTCAATGAAGGATTTAGGAGATGCTAGATATGTTCTAGGGATCAAGCATATAAGGGATCGTAAAAATAAACTAATAGCCTTGTCTCAATTAACCTATATTGAGAACATGCTCAATAAGTTTGTCATGTAAGATTCGAAGAGGGGTTTCACAACTACTAGAAATAGAATCATACTTTCAAAGGAGCAAGCACCTAAGACCCTAAGAGGAGGTTGAATGTATGCATAACATTCCATATGATTCGGTAGTTGGAAGTTTAATATATGTTATGCTTTGCATTAGACCGGATATCTGTTATACAGTGGGACTAGTAAGCAGATTCCAGTCCAAACCAAGAATGAAGCATTTGATTGCAGTCAAGTGTATACTAAATTATCTTCGTAGGATGAAGAACTTAATGCTTGTTTACTCTGGAACTAACCTTATTCCGCAGGATATACAAATTTTGATTTCCAATCAATGTTGATTTAAGGAAATCAACTTCTGGTTCTATATTTACTTTTGGAGGTGGAGCCACAGTTTGAAGGAGCGTCATGCAATCTTGTGTTATTGATTTGACTATAGAGGTTGAGTATGTTGCTGCTTGTAGAGCAGCAAAGGAAATAGTTTGGCTCTACAAGTTCTTAAATGATTTGGAGGTACTTCCTAAGGTAGAAAAGATCATTATCCTAAGGTAGAAAAGATCATTACACTTTATTGTGATAACATTAAGGAAAAGTATCATCTTATAAGGGAGATAATATAACGTGGTAAGGTGAATGTAGTAAAGATTCCTATAGAGCAAAACCTTATTGATCCATTCACAAAGACGTCGTCTCAAAAGAGCTTTGAGAGTCACCTAGAAGGGTTGGGAATGAGGGATATGTCAAACTTACTTTAAGGTAAGTGGGAGATTGTTGAGGTTGTGTAAATATAGTTCCCTAGAAAGCAAGTGTATTTACAGATAACTTAATCTTCTTCCAGTTACATTTTTTTGTAATGAAAATATTTATTATTAATAAAACAAAAGAGTTTGGATTTATTTGTATAAGCCTAATATAAATAGTTATAAGGTACCAAGATTCTTTTGTATGTAATATACATATATATGGAGATGTATGGGAAACATGTATATTATTAAAGTCTAAATTAATTGATTCACTCTTGAATAATCAATTTGGTTGCTTGATTATGGTTTAAACAGTAGTATTGCAATCTATCTCCATATAAGTAAAGGAGTTTACTTTAAGAGAATGGTGACTTTCATATCATGATAGTAGTTGACTATTGATAATGGCACTATTAAATCAATTTTAAATCACGTATATTTTTAAAGAATAAAGTAGGCTATTTCTTTAATCTTAAAACATACACTTCAGCATTCATTAATTATGGATTACAATGTTGATGAGTAGTGATCTCATATGTGTTTCATTATAATTCTTAATATGAATATAAAGGATTTTTACAAAGTATCAATCTAGTGTCTGCATATTAGAATTATTAATTGAAACACTTATCAGGGAATATTCACTCAAATAAAGAGTTTATAGTGATATCATCACTTCTAGATGTTTTATGGAAATTGATGATTAAACTGACACCATTAGTTTAATGGACTAGTGACCCATCAAGTCTTAACACCAAGATGAGATATTGTGTGTTAATCACCATATAGAGTGAAGGGCGAAATCTAGAAGGAAAAACCAACATAAGGGCAAAACAATAATTTCACCCTTTATTGTGCGGATGGGTATAATATGGTTCATAATAGAGTTTGCAATTGGACATCTTATTTGAAACATGTGTTCTCATAGTATTTAGTAATTCAAGAGTTCAACTAATTGTCTTTAGTGGAATGACATTTGGTTAATAAGTTGGAATTAACTCTAATGAGATTAAATTAATTTCGGGCTTATTGGAGCTTGAATTATATAAGTTCAATTAGATTCTCCACTTGGCTTCTAGGAAGGTTATCAAGGAAAGTAAGAAAAATAAATAGAGGTTTCTAGAAAGAAAAATGGGAAAAAAAAGAAAGAAGTGACCAAAATAGAATTGGAACAATATGATCGGAACGATTTAATTAAGAGTTAATTAAATTGGGTTTTAAAGTCTATGATTAAATGTTAGGCTTACACTAATTAATTGTTAATTAGAAGCCTAAATAAACATTTAATAGTGGGATGGACTTTGGTTTGATTTGATTAATTATATTAATTAAACTGAAACAAAGTTATTAAAGATAAAAGGAGGATAAATTTTAGTTAAACGGACTAAATGGACAGCTGCACATTAAGGTGGGTTTTTATCATGCTTTATTATCATTAAATGGTTTAATGGTGTCATCATTTAAATAGTTTAATGGTTGTCTTTTAATGATGACATGTAACCTTTTAGCATTCATTTGATTAAAGAAGGAAGAGGTGCATTTGAGGTACCTCTCCCTTCTTTCATCTTATAATCGAAAATGAGAGGGTCTCATTAAGGTTGTTGGTCTTTTCATATAGCCATTTTAAATAAATAAGCGTGTCTCATTTATTGGCTTCTTTATTTTTGATTAAAGAATGAAGTAATGCCTTGGATGCACATCACTCTCTTTATTTCATCTTTAACTGAAATTGAGATGTTCCATTTTGCTTCTTTTTGTCTTTTCATCTAGCCATATTAAAATAAATGAGAATGTCTCATTTATTGGTCTCTTCTTCATTTTTGAAAAAAATAGAAGAAGGTGTTGTATTTTTTGACTCGCTCTCTCCTCTCTTTCATGAGCTAGGAGAAACTTGTAATGAGATTGTCTCATTTTGGTTCTTTCAACTAGTTAATCATAAAAGATAAACCTCTTCAATATTTATTCTCCTATCCCACCAAAGGATCTTGTTAACCAAGTTGTCCAAAGAGAACAATTGGTAGATTGGATTGGTCGAGGATAAAATAATGAGGAAATGATACATTAACGAAGAGAGGATCAAAAGCGAGGAGTCAAAGCTATAGCAAGGAGTCAGTATAATTTCCATCTTGTTGTTATGTTGGTTATTTCCTTATATCGTATCATATATGGATGAAAACATGTTGATTTAGTTTTATGCTTTCATTGTGTTTTGGTTTCGGAAAAAGTTTTTTATATCTACCATTCATCGAAATCTAATATGCTTTCATTTTTTCGATCCAACAATATTGACAACAACTTTGAGGGAACATAAAGAATTTCTATATAGGATGACATTATACGTCATGGTTTGTGACATGCCTGGATTAAGCTTCAAACTTTAGCAGCAAAATGCTCTTTCCCAAGGCATATGTTTACTGCCCTTAAAGTTAGCTAAAGGGGTTTAAACAAGTTTGAGCTAGGTCCTTACAAACTCTAAGAGCATAAACACACTGTAAAATAAGATATAAATAATGTTTCCATTTCTTCCCAAGATCTTTCTCATTTCCTAAATGGTTAAGGATGTTGTGCTAATCATCATGACATTATTAAGATTAGTCACCTTAGTATCCTTTTTCTTAAATATAGATCTAAATTCACTAGATTTCCTTATTGTTTGGCATATTATCAATATATTCCATAACACTTAAAAATTATCAATAACCCTCTTATAATTTTGGTTTTATGACATCAATCCCCCCTTCCTTCAACGTTCATCGAAAACCCTAACTACAAACTCAAAAATAGTATCATTTCTATTATGTGGTATTATACATGGCACTATATAGAGTCATTTTAGAGTTCATAGTCAAAGTTTTTAATAAAAGGTAATAATAGGGAAGACGAGTGTTGTAAAATAAAAATTGTTGGGGGTTTATTGATAATTTTTAGAAGTTAAAAGGATAGCTTGACATGTTAAACCACAAGGAGTTTTAGGAATTTAACCCTAAAACTAATACGTTGTGTCAATCTCCTTCTCTTCTTTGCTTTATCTTTGATGTTAATTGATGTTCTAAAAGTGCATGTAGATTTTTTTTAATCGTGTTATGTTATTAAGTCTCCTCTTACTATATTGTTAATGACCCCTACTTTAGCTAAGACTTCCCTAGGTCTACTATAATATGTTTTAGATCTAAATCCTTCCCATCATCTTCCATTACCTTTAAGCCTAGAACTATATACCATAAATTGGTCAAATTACTCCTATTTTAAAAATGAAATCTATTACCTATAGTAGATGTTGACACTATTTTGTTTTATACCTATGATGATGAAAGCAATAAAACATGTTTGAATATTTGTCCTTGAGATTAATCATAAATGGTTTTGATTTGTTATTGACTTCCTTTCTACTTACATAATTGAGAATATGCTTGGGATGTTCTCTAAACTAATATTTTCATATTTATGTGCTCTCCTCACTTCATTAGTTTCTCTCTTTCTATATACTAACCTCATGTGCTCCATTTTTCTCCTCTACTTTCTTATCCCTTGAGAACATACAGGCCTCTTTAGAGAGTATTCTACTTTATTTAAGGCTATAAGTCATTGGACTTGTTTTTACACCTCCTCTAAAGTATAGAGCTTGTCTTTTATTAGGGATATCAATAAAGGTTGGTGGCAATACATGTCCTTATCAAAGATTATGGATAATATACCAAAGTTTAAGTATTTATACTTGTTTTATATCTATGCTAAACCTTTTAGGGTAATACCTAAGATTCTTCCATTGTGCTTGTAACACATCAAAGAGGGTAGAGGAGTCTCCAGATCTCCTTTTGTTGTTAGTAAAATGAGTCTTAAATTCAAATATAAGTTGTTTAAAGTTTGATGTTGACCACCTTGGAATGGTCTAACACCAATCTTACGTAACTTCCAAAAAAATTAAAGAAAAGTTCTTTCAATTTAGGACATCAAAGGCTACTTATAGATCCATCATCTTTTGGTACATGGCGCCCTAATGTTGTGTCTAGTTTCTATTGCTTTTAATTTCTTTCATATCTTAATTTTGGTTACAAATCCTTGTGTTTTGATCCAAATGTGAGATAGATTGAGTGAAATTCATATGGATGTTGCATAAATCTTAATTGGATTATTTTGTGAATGTGGCATGAACTAAACAAGAAATCCGCGCACAAGTTATGCATGTGCAAGTCATAGTCGTGACTTACATATGCAACAGTGCATTTACAAGTCAAAGTCATATCTTACATGCATGATCTTGCAAGTGTAAGTTATAGCTATGACTTACATGCACGACTGTGTATGTGTAAGTCATTGTCGTGACTTACATGCACAGTCGTGCATGTGTAAGTCACAGTTGTGACTTGCATACACAGCTATTCATATGTAAGTCATTAGGTCACAACCATAAACTTCCTTAATTTTCTAGTAATTGTTTTAGTTATTACGTAGCAGCTGTAAAGGTTAAGGGCACAAAACCTTAGACCTAGGAGCATACTACAAGTAGAAGGAGAGGGTGGATGTAACATACTACTACAATAAAGCATATCAAAGCATATTCAAGGCTATGCTCTACTAAAATGATATTTTAGAAAACAATTCAAAAATATTTTTTCACCTTACACATAATATCATATAGCATGGAGGCATTTTAATCAACAAATTGCCAGAGTTTAACCTTACTTTCAAAAATACCTTCCATATTTAACCTACATAAACCATATAAAGAAAAGCTCAACTTTCTTTTAATATATATATATATATATAACATTTCATAAATCTTAGCATTATATTTAATACCCAAAACATACACCAAGTAGCAACTGGCGGTATATCACATTTTGTGCAATATTCAAAGGGCATAAAGAAAGTCTGATATCAACAAGATAATGTGACAATGTTATTCTTGATGCAAAATAGTTAGAGACATTTGTAGGTACAATTGATCCTGACCACTAACTCATGTCCAAATGCAAAAGTTATACTCTAACTAGACTAGCTAGATCTCTCATGGACCTGAAAAGAACATTGCAATTTTGATGAGTTTGCATACTTAGTGGGTTAACCATCATTGACCTACTCATGTAAGTCATATCATAAAAAACAGTTCCAACAACATATTATTGCATATCAATAACCATATCACATAGGACAGTTCTAATCACCATATCACATTATCAATTATATCCTGATGTATTTCAATATTTTGGTTCAATTAGAACATATCTTATATAAAAAATATGTGAATGCAAATGCACATGTTCTTTATTTCTTCTTTCACTTTGTTGTGATCAAATATTCCAATTCATGCCCTGGGTTTCAAACAATTTTCTATTGGCCAACTTAAAGAGCATTATAGCCTTAATCATAGTATGAGCTTTAAGCCTTAAGTTAAAATTACAAGCATTAAGCCCTAATTTCACATCAGTGTAAATGGTTATCCAAAATTCACATCCAATTTGGATCAAATAAGCATTTCACGAATAATCACATAATCAGCAATTAACATTCAATTTGAAAACACTTCTATATACAGTCCCAAAATATCAAACTCATCGGACCAACAATGCCCGAAATTATAACAATCATATACATAACAATTCAATAATTGAAAAACAAAAATAAATAAATCATAGTGAGAAACATCTAGGTTAACGCACAAAACACTCTAATGAGTTATTTCCTTGACGTCCTGACAATATCTGGGTATTGAAAATCACTCTAAAAGCCTATTAGACATGCATATAAATATTGGTCACTGATAACGAATAGCGAGAATGTGTATGCAATCCTTAAGTGCAATGTTTATATCCTTTTCTTTCTAATGTTTCTTTATGAACAAGCTGTCTTCTTTTAATCATAACTCTCTCTACAAAAATCCAAATACCATGATTTTTAAGCCCCCTAAAACTAGACTTCCATTAGGCTTAATATATCTAAAAATTACACAAACATCATCTTCCTTTAGAATAAAATCCCTATCCAAATTTTGTCCTATTGTCTAGTAAAAGAAAGGCTGGCAACTAATGCTCAAATAATAATAAATCATTATCAAGGCATATTCTAGCCAAGAAGTTTCATATAATCCTTAATGAGACATCAATAATTTATTGTTTTATACTTTGAATAATTCGGGCTCTAAAGCTCTCAAAAATTAGGAAATAATACAAGGTTGCTACACAGGTGTCTGTCATAGGTAGTATTAGGTAAACAAGTATAACTCAAGCTCTAGTAACTATTTTATCAAGAAACTTTCACAGAGGTCAAGCTAAGACATATGTCTACAACTTTCGTTCTTTGAGTTTTTTCAAATTCATCCTCTAAAGATATATAAAATAGATCGAAAGAGGAAGACAATATTGAAACCAGAATTTTGACTTGCCTTGGTAACTTCTTTACTTCTCCTCTTCTCTTCCCCTTTTTCTTTCCTTCTCTCTCTCATGTTTGTTTTTCTCCCTCTTCTAACCTTATGGCAAACCTTCACTCTCCCTTCTGTTGCCTTTTACATCTATTTTCTCTAAAAAGTTTAAAGAAGGTAAAACTAATCCATATATCACCATTTCATTAGTCCAGGTGCCACCATTCTATTGGTCCATATTTTAGTTATATAAGTCCATGTGTTACTAAATTTGGGCTCCATATGTCACTCATTTAAGCCTCTATATGTCACCACTTGTAAGGCTACACATGTCACTAATTGTAAGGCTACATATGTCACCATTTGTAAAGCTACACATGTCACCATTCTAAAGCTCCACATGTCATAAGTCTAAAGTCACATTTGTCACTAATTTAAAGGGTCACTTGTCGCAAATATGAAGTGTCACTTTTTACGCATTGACTCCTGAAAATTCTGATTTTTAATAATTAAATCCAAATGACTAACTTAAATCCATTAATGTCTAATTTAATTATAATTTATCAAAATAATATCCAAGCATCCTAGAATATGTCAATTGACTAATACAATATGAATGCACTTATTCTTCTAAACCTTTAACACTCAATAATTTAGGAGGCAGGATATTACAGCAACGGTAAAGAGGAGTCATTCATTCCATTCTACACTCTTTATTCTTCATTCTATACACAAACAGACACATTGGGGAGGCACGGAGAGATAAGAGAAAGAAGAGAGAAACAGAGTGAGTAAGTGAAGAAGAGAGAAATACAACAAAGAGGTGGAAGTTAGGGACAGAGGCCAAAAGCGATAGTCAAAGTTGAATCCATTGAACTTGAGTAACCATTCAGTTGAGTGAGAATAAGTTTAAGCAGAATGCGAGAACTAATGCCAGAAGCTTAAGACAGGAAAGAGACCAACCACATTCCGTCATCTGATCCTTGTTTGCTCATTCTATTTTTCACATGTTCCTCAGTTTCTTGTTTATTTACTAAACTTATTACTTTGTTAGCTTAATCGATTGTTACTTTGTTATCTTTTCATAGTTTATTATGTATTCACTGTTTTATTGCTTTAATACTTCTATTGATAGTAACATGGGACTAAAGTGTATGGAGATGATGAATTGTGTTTATATTATGATGGGCTTATCTCTTTTTCTTGAAAATTAATGTAGCTATTTTCATTGACTATGCATGATTGAGTTATAAATATGTTGTCTTATTCATTTATGTGGTTTATGACCTTAATGGATGTAATATAATAGCCAAACTTTGCATTATTTTTAGTATTAAATAAAGTATCGAAAGTAGAAGTTTAATATGGATTAAGAAACTACAAACGCTTAGGTTAAGAACTAGAAATCTATTAACTTAAGTAGTAATTAGTAGTCAAGTTTCCTTAGCTAATTCTTATAATTACTTGCTGAATACAAAAGTTAGATTAGTTTATTATTCGAGTTGATTTAGAACCCAATCATTTCCCTTAGTCATGCATAGGAGATTAAATTAGTGAAATTAATTCTTAAGAGACTTCCATTTCGATTAATCTATTCATCTTTGCTTCCAATTGAATCATTTACTTTTCAAACTAATTTATGATCTTCTTTCAAATCCTTCACTCAACAATCGGGATAGAATGTTTAAGATTGCATTCTTTTTGTTCAAAATTAATTTAAATGAACCAATTTAACCTCCATGGGAGACGACCCTTGGTAATCACTACAACTACCTCATATGCTTGTGAGTAGGATAGCCTAGGTATTTTTAGAACTTATTTGGGCACAACAAGTTGTTGACATCATTGCTAGGGAGGTGTTTAGTGTTTTGAACTTGAATTAATTTTGATTTTTTTGTTCGCTGAAGTGATTTTAATTATTTTGTCAATTGTTTTGTTTGTTCAAGCATACATTTTTGTTGCATTATTTCATTGAATTATTTTAGTAATATTCTTATTAATTCATTGTTGTCTTTATTTAGTTTATGCAAGAAAGAAGGTCTCAGGAAGGTGAACTTGCTCCCTTTATTAAAAACATACATCAGATAAGAGGACCTCTGAGGGATGTTAAAGACAATCTTGAGAGACCCAAACCAGAAGATCAAGAGATGGGTGAAAGGTAGCTAGTGATGAAGGAGTATGGTAGTCTAGTAATCGGTATTGCCACTTTGTGTATAGGATTGGGGGAGGCAGCTAGGAACTATGAATTGAAGAGTATCCACTATAATATGTTGCCATCATTCTATAGGATTCCCAATAAGGTAAAATTCATTCAAAAATTTTATACCACTCTCTATACATTCTAGTTGGATGGCCTAGATGAAGGCCAACTCAGGATGAGGTACTCCTCATATACATTAAAGGATCAGGCGAAGGCATGGTTGATGACCCTTCCACTCGGATCATTGACCATTAGGAAGAGGTGTACAATAAGTTCATGGGAAAATTATATTCCTACCAAAAGACTTCTGAGTTACGGACAAAGATAGCTACCTTCACTCAGATGGAGGGAGAGCCATTCCATGAGGTGTGGGAATGCTTTATACTCCTGATCATTCAATTTCTATACCATAATTTTCTACTCCATATGTAAAACCAGTTTTTTATGATGGATTGACATAACAATGTTAGTATATAGTGAACAATGCAGCAAAAGGGGTTGTGGGAGAGAAGATAATTGAAGAAGCACATGAGATCTTCAAAATGATGGGGGTTAAGTCTTAACCAAAGAACATGAGGGGAAGAAGAGTTGGAGTTCATAAAGTAAGCTCAAATTAAGAACTGGCTATGCAATTAACTAAGTTAACAAGGCATTTAAAAATGCAAATTCCAAGACTACCCCAAAATGTTCTAAATCAAGAGAGATGTGGTATATGTGGAACTTGTGCTCAAGCAACTAACATTTTTTTTCATATTCTTATGAGCCTTTGACAGATGGGGAAAGACAAGGGAACTCACTCAATAGTTTTCAACCAAGGGAGCGAAATGATTCATACTTAAACACCTACAACCTTGGTTAGAGAAACCACCCGAATTTTTCATGGAAGACCAATAATCCACCAATACAGCCTCAACCACAATATCAAAATATTTAGAGGCTGAATGATTACCAAGGGCAATCCTCACTTCAAAATCCACCAAGTAAGCCTTCTTTGGAGGAATGCCTAAATGCATTTATTCAGGTCACAACTCAAAATAAAGAAATAAACAACAAGAGGTTTAATTCTTTGGAGGCATTTGTGAAGAGGATTAAGATCCAATTAGGGCAACTCATAGCTCAAATGCATAACAATAAAAAAGAGGAGTTGTCCAGTCAATCCGAGCAAGCCCAAGCAATTAATATTCTGAGAAGTATTAAGGTAATAGAAAAGCATATTAAGATCCCTTCTAATATGTCAGGTGTAGGAAATCAAGAGGAGGAGAGCCTCCCCAATGAAGAAGGTGAGTAGAATGGAGGAAACAATGGGCACAGTAACCCTTCAAGGCAGGTTCATAAAGGTGAAAACTGGGGTATGCAACTAACTGCAGAGAAGGATCAAGATTGTATAAGGTGACTAATCCTTATAGACCACCAATCCCATATCCGAGCCCCCTTAAGGAATTGAAATAAATAAACAAAATTTTTAATCTTTATAACATGTTTTCTAAAGTTAATATTGTCCTACCTTTTTTAGGTGTGATCAGAAACATTTCAACTTTTGTGAAGTTCTTTAAGGAACTAAACATCAAGAAACAAAAGTTTGAACCAAACGAGAAGGCGATAGTTTCAGAGGTTGCAAGTGTGATGCTACGGTAGCAATGGCCCCAAATTAAAGGATCCAGGGAGTTTTCTTGTGCAAGTATCAATGGGTAATGATGATAAGGTTAAGGGTATACTTGACCTTAGGGAGAGTATAAACCTTATGCCTCAATCTATTTATGAGAAATTATATCTAGGACAATTAAGACTTACAAACATGTGTTTGAAATTAGCTGATAAGTCAATTCGTTATCTAAAAGGAATAATGTAGGATGTGTTAGTGAAAGCTGGAGGATTAATTATTCCTACAAAATTTATGGTTTTAGACATGGAGGAGGGTAAATAGCCAGGGAAGGAGCACACCGTACTCTTAAAGAGGCCTTTTATGGCCGCTACAATACATTGATTGGTGTGAAGAATGGGAACCTGAGCATGATTGTTTTGAGAGATCTTTAATGTTGAACTTATTCCTACTTCTATTGTTTCTAAAGACTATTCTTTTTTTGGTCAAGTTAATGCTACCAATTTTGATTTTTCCTTATAGGAAGAAGAAGAAAAGAAGTTGGACTTGGTTAAAGAGATTGATGAATGCTACCAATTGCTAATGGATGTAGCTAAGGAAGTGTTTGGAAAATTCTTTGAGATTGATCTACATGAAAAGGAGTAAATGGTGGAATCAATCAGTTTGAGTGACCAACCTTGAGCATGACCATTGAGGCATCCAACTATAAGACGCTAAATAAGCAACCCATTTAATTTCTAGTTGTTTTTCAATTATCTGTTTGTTGTCAATTTTCTTAGTGAATCTTAACATAGTTTTTTTTCTTTATGTGCACATGCCTACTCCCCTGTCTCTTCTATCTATTTTCCTTGTAGTTATTCTTCATTCCTTGATGTAGTAGACCACGTTCCACACCAGATCAACGCAATGATCACCCCCATGTTCGTATCATATTTCTATCCCTTTCTTTGTTGCTTGTTAGTTTAATTTTTTTTAAAATTTTAATGCTTTTCCTTGTTTCTACTAATTTTTGTCTTTTGTATTAGACCCTTTTTTATTTTTTATATCATATTAGGAATAGTGTGATGTTCAAGTATGGGGGCAGTATTAGTAAAAAAAATCATTATTTGTGTATTATGTGTTTGCTTTTCCTATTTAATATTTAGATATGTATGATCACTAAATGAACTCAATCAGGATTAGAAATGCATAATATGAGTGAATGAGTATACTTTCATGCTTAGACTAATTAACTTGGATTTCGGTTTAAAAGACATTAGCTTGTTGTGATAGATGAATGACACTTTTCTTTTGGTAAGAATTTGAGTCTTTTTGAACTATGAAACACCAATTCAACTATTCTTTATTGAGAGTGTTCTTTCATGATTGAGGAACTCTAGAACTTGCCTGCAAATACTAATTG
The DNA here is from genome assembly GCA_027564335.1 of Erythroxylum williamsii. Classification (NCBI taxonomy): domain Eukaryota; kingdom Viridiplantae; phylum Streptophyta; class Magnoliopsida; order Malpighiales; family Erythroxylaceae; genus Erythroxylum; species Erythroxylum williamsii. The sequence continues at coordinate 45,155,000 of JANITW010000008.1, forward strand.
AGATCATATAATCTTATGCAAATATTGAAATAATGAAGGTAATTAGAATTTACCCCTTTGCTTAAAAAGCCACCATAATGTTACCTTTAGTGAACCCCTTTGAGCTTAACATAAAATATTTTCTTTTTTTAAACCCAAAATATGAGCCTTAACCTTAATTATTTATCCTTTTTGTTATACCCATCATAAGGCAAGTTGAGCATTTGAATGTGTATGATTAGGTTTAGGGAATAATTGTTTGAACAAGTTTGGGGAAATCATAGCATATAGTTGGCTTTCGAGTTAGGAATAGGTCAAGTTGTAATAATTTGTATGTCTCCTCTACATTTTTCCTCTTCTAAACTTGATCTTGTTCTAAATAAAAATAAAAAATGACAAATATAGTAAAGAATAAAAATCAATCAAAAAGAAAGAAAGTAAAAGAAAAAAGTAAAAAAAAAAGAAGAAAAAGAAATAGAAAAGAAAAGAAAGGAAGAGAAGATGACCAGAAAATGAAAAGAAGAGGATAGAGTAAAAAAAAAAAAAAGAAATGTTAATTTTGTTAAATGAGAGAAAAGAATTGAGTGTTTTATGGTTTATTTTGTGTATTATTTTAAATGCTCAATTTATGTAGTGGTTTTAAACTGCAATTTTCCTTTTTCCTACTCTCAACTCGGCTCCATTATAACCAAAATAAAGACCTTCAGATTGATTTTTGTGTTTACTATGAGTGGTGGAGAATGCATTAATAAGCAAGCTTATGGTAGATGCCTTATATGAAATGAATGATGAGTGAATATACCATATCTTTAAATGCTTGAGAGGATAGAGAGTGGAGTGATTATCTATCACACTTATTGATGGTTCTTTAAATTGAAGTGCTTATTTATTTTGGCTAAATATGTGAAGAATAGCTTGTTCATGGAGTATTATGAGTTTCAAGTTCTTAGGTTGTGTTTATCGACATGATTATTAATATCATTGACTATTATTTAAAAAAATTGTTGTTTTCATTGTTTACTCTTGTATAGTCTAATGTTCTTTATTTTGCTTGAGGACAAGCATAGTTTAAGTGTGATTATTGTGTCTAATTTTTATTACTTTTAATTGCTTTCATATCCTGATTTTGATTATAAATCCTTGTGTTTTGATCCAAATGTTAGATAGATTGAGTGAAATTGGTGTAGATGTTGCAAAAATCTTAGTCGTATTATTTTGAAAATGTGGCACGAACTAAACAAGAAGAATTATGTATGTAAGTCACACGTACATGAATAGTCATGCATGTGCAAGTCACAGCCATAACTTATGTGCACACTCGTGCATGTGTAACTCACATTCGTGACATACATGTAAGGTCGTTCACGTGTAAGTCACGGTCAGTCATAACCCCCTTCATTTTCCAATAATTATTTTAGTTATTAAATGGCAACAACAAAGGTTGAGGATACAAAACCCTAGACCTAAGAGCATAGAACAAATAGAAGGGAAGGGTGGTGGGGAAGAGGAATCATTAATTCCATTCTACACTCTTCATTCTTCATTCTACACTCAGACATACACATTAGGGAGTTACAGAGAAAGAAGAGAGAAACAGAGTGAGTTGGTGAAGAAGAGAGAAACACCGAAGAGAGGTGGAAGCTAGGGACAGAGGCCAAAATCAATAGTTAGAGCTGAATCCATTGAGCTTGAGTAACCATGTGGTTGGGTGAGAACAAGCTGAAGTAAAAGGCAAGAGCTAATATAGGAAGCTTAGAGGAGCAGGAGACCAAACACACTGCCTCATCTGATCCTTGTTTGCTTATTCTATTTTTCACCTATTGCTTAGTTTCTTGTTTATTTACTAAACTTATTATTGTGTTAGCTTGACCAACTATTACTCTATTATCTTTTCATAATTCATTTAGTATTCACTATTTTATTGCTTTAATACTTCTATTCACAGTAACATGGAACTAAAGTGTATGGAGATGATAAACTATGTTTATGCTATGATAGACTGATCTCTTTTTCTTGAGAATTAAGGTAGATGTATGATTGAGATATGGATTTGTTGTCTTATTTATTTCTATGATTTCTGAGCTAAATAGATGTAATAGAATAGCCAAACTTTGCATCATTTTTAGTATTAAATGAAGGATTGAGAGGAGAAGTTTAATATCAATTGAGAAACTATGGATGCTTAGGTTAAGAACTAGAAATATATTAACTTAAGTGACAATTAGTAGTCATATTTTCAAAATTAATTCGTACAATACTTTGTTGAATATAAAAGTTAGATTAGTTTATTATTCAAGTTAAGTAAGAACCCAACTATTAATTTTAGTAAGACAACTAACCAATCATTTCCCTTAATCATGTATAGGAAATTAAATTAGTGAAATTAATTGTCAAGAGTCTTTTATTTTGATTAATCCATTCGTCTTTGCTTTCGATTGAATCGTTTCCTTTTCGTACTTATTTGTGATTTTCTTTCAAAGCCTTCACTCAACAATCGGGATAGAATGTTTAGGGTTGCATTTATTTTTGTTTTTTTTCAAAATTAATTTAAGTGAACCAATTTCACCTTCGTGGAAGATGACCTTCGGTAATCACTACAACTACCTCGTATAATTGCGAGTAGGATAGCCTAAGTATTTTTAGAACTTATTTGGGCATAACACCTAATCTGTGTAGTTTGCTACACCATTATACTCCTTAAAGTTTATTTTGAATTTTCAGAAAGGCATCTCACTTACAATCTATTAGATAAAAGAGCTATCTTTTGAGATATTAAAAGGTGTGGCAATGTTTTTGTGCCCCTCATCTAAGACCTTACAGTATTAAGTTCATCTCATTTCTACCATTCTCTAGATTTGGACAATGATGATGATCATTAGAACACCTTATTGTGGACAATTTACCAGGCTTAGTGAAGTCATTGTCTGTTCCACTATCATAGGAGCCTTTTGCTATTGGCGAATTATATGCATAATGCTGGAAAAATTAGGCAATTTTTTCCTCTAAGGTAAACAACTAGTAAAGTGAACCGATTCGGTAATACCCAAGAAAGACCGCCAAACGGACTCCTAAGACAGTATTACCATTCCACATAAAATCCCAAGAAAAGGTGGAGGGGTCACAAATATTTCAACTTAAAACCCGATCTCCTAGACAGAAATTACGTGCATGGTGTATTTATCACAACCTAACCCGTGTACACACAAACAGTAAATACACCCAAATAAATTGAACACAATACTACAAATATACCCGACAAATAATATTGAATACTATTCTACAACTTGAAAAGAAATAAGACAATAAATGTGGAATAAAAGAAATAAAGAAAGAACACACCTGGAAATTTTGATAATGGAGTTCGGCTAATTATGCCTACGTCTTCGGAGCACACTCAAATCACCTACTTTTATTTAATATAGGAGAAGAGATACAAATTTGGGATGTTTATAAGAGGAGGGGGAGAGGTCGTTTTATAATTACCAACCTCCCCTCCAAACTCATAAAATTTCGATATGTGATTGCTCCTATTTATAATGACCAAACTACTCACCATTTGATAATCTATCAATATGGGATAAAAGTTGGTACTAGTAACCCACCAATTTAGGATCAAAACATTGATTCCAAAAAAAACAAGTCTCTACCTTGGCACAATGTTTTGGTCCCACCAAATACAAATCTTCTCAACCAAACAAAAATAAAACGGTCCCTATAGTGCTTCCAAATTTTCGTCTCATGTGTCAACTCAAATGCGCAGGATATTTACCAAGTCTAAACAATGTTCAAACTTGGCTCTTGTAACCACCTTGGTCAGCATATCTACAGGATTCTCCATAGTCTGAATCTTTTGAATAAGTATCTCCTCTTCTTCCAAAATTTCCCGCACAAAATGATAGTGAACATCAATGTGCTTTGTCTTTGCATGAAAGGCTTGATTCTTTGCTAAATAAATAATACTCTGACTATCATAATATACCTCAAGTTGTTTCTGACCAACTCCCAAGTCTTTAAGCAATCCATGAAGCCAAATTGCCTCTTTTACAACTTCTGTAATAGCCATATACTCTGCCTCTATTGTAGATAAAGCCAATATTAATTGCAAAGTAGACTTCTAACTAATTGGTGCCTTTGCTAAAGTGAACAGATAGTCAGTTGTAGATCGTCGCTTATCTAAGTCACCTACGTAGTCAGAATCGCAATATGTAACTACTCGTTAATAAAGTAATTCATCCTGCTCAAATGCTAAACCAACACCTATAGTATCTAGGATATACCGTAGAATCCATTTCACAACTTGCTAATGAACCTTACCCGGATCATGCATGTACCTGCTTACAACACTAATAGCCTGTGAAATATCTTATCTTGACATCATTGCATACATCAAGCTTCCAACTGCATTAGCATATGGGACTTTTGCCATGTATTCTCTCTCTTTATATGACTTTGGAGATAACTGGCTACTTAGTTTCAAATGAGGAGCAAGTGGGGTACTAACAGGTTTTGAGTCTTCATGTATAACAAAATGTTGTAATACCTTTTTCAAATACTGCTTCTATGACAACCAAATCTTGCCTCTCTCTCTATCCTTGCTTATCTCCATGTCGAGAATCTTCTTAGCTTCCCCCAAATCTTTCATCTCGAACTCTTTACTCAACTAAACCTTTAATATGTCAATTTCACTTTGGCTCTTTGCCGCAATCAACATATAAGAGTAGGTAGATGTAGGACCCATCTCGAAGTCTGCACAAATATACACAATGATCGTATTTACTTCTTGTGTATTTCTGACCCTTTATAAACTTGTCAAATCATTTGTACCATTGCCTTGGAGATTGCTTCAATCCATACAACGATTTGTTCAATTTGCAAACCCAGTTTTCTTTACCAGCAACCTTGTATCCATCTAGTTGAGACATATAGATTTCCTTTTTCAAGTCACTGTGTAAGAATGTTGTCTTCATATCAAGTTGAGCTAGCTCCAAATTCAACTACGCTACCAAGGCCAACAAAATTCTAATGGAAGAATATTTAACTACCAAAGAAAATACCTCATTATAATCAATTCTTTTCTTCTGAGCGTAGCCTTTAGCCACCAACCTTGCCTTGTAGCGAATATCATCTTTATCAGGAAATCCTTCTTTCTTTG
>JANITW010000008.1:45184720-45201304 GCA_027564335.1 Erythroxylum williamsii
AGGCCATATTGGGCATGACCATGCCGAGATATGTTCACACACTCATATCCTATTCCAAATTACCATTTTACCCTTCCTATCGGAGATGAGATGTTACAACTGTGGGAAAGGGCATGTTTCCCATGATCGTGGGAAATATATGGAGAAATTTTCTGTCACAAAAACCTATAATCATGGGAAGCACAAGGATAATTCCCACAATTGTGGGATGCTTAGCACAAAGAGACATGCAAATTTCACCTATTTTTTAAAGGTTTTATAACTTGTCTTGGTATATATATATATGTGTGTGCGTGTGTGCGTGTGTGTGTGTAAGAACTCCCTAGTGAGGGAGAGTGTCATGGAACTTTCCTCTTGGAGCTAAAAGACAAATTGAGAGCCTAGAGATAGATGGAGAATCAAAGCATTTATTCCCATTTGGGAAAAGAGCTCCCCGTCATCCATATTTTCTATGTTTGGGCAAAGAAGAGGAAGAGCTGCTCCGTCTAGTTCTTATTTCGATTTCTTTCTCTTCTAGTATGTTTAGCATGGATTGTTTGGTTATTAGGGATGTTAATGATATTATGAGTGGCTAAAACATTTTTTAGAGTTTGTTGTTTAAACTATTTGTGAACCTTCGGTTGTTGATTCAATAATATAAATGTTTATGTTATTTATTGAGCTTAAACCTTGCAACAAATCGAGAGAGTGAGCTTGGTAATTTGTGTTAAATGTACAACAAGAGTTGGCATTTAATAGACTTATAAATAACAAGCTATTGATTTATTAGGAAGTGATTTCAGTAGATTGATATACTACATACAGGATAACTTCATATCTAGCTAAATGTTTAGGAAAGGATTTGCATATCGAGAGATCCCAAAGTTAATCCTAATTTATTTAACTGTTGACATTTAGTTGCAACTTGAGAGAGGGTAGCTAAAATTTTTGGCCAATACATTAGTTGAATCAATTAACTAGAGGGGAGTAAATAGGGATAATGACAAGTCCTAATTTTTTATCTTAATTTTCTCCAAGTTTTAGTTTATAGTTTTGGCTTTGGTTGCGTTGCATTCTTTTACCTTTAGTTTGTCTTTGTTTTACTTATCTTTTTAAATTTGTTTGAATCAATTTCTTAAACAAAACACAACTTGAATTAAATGATGCCTAAGCACAATCCTTGTGGGATCGATATCTATTTTTACCATAAGTTATGACCCGTATACTTGCAGTTTTGAGCGTAAAACTAGTAGTTTCTTTTGCAATCAATAAGTTTTTAGTGCCTTTGTTGGGGATTATTTGTTTATCATCTTTTTTATTTTGGGTTAGTTTAATTTAAGAGTTTTTGATACTTTTCCTTGTGTCTTTGCAAGTTCATGAACATAAGGAACACACGAAGGACTACTGAATTTCGTAACGAAGAGTTATTAGATATCACAAGGCACGCATGACAGTTGAGAAGAGCAAAGCACTAAGATATTATACAAAGAAATATGGAGGAAGAAGGAGAATAAGGAGGGGCCGAAAGGATATTGATGAACTTTATGAGGATGGGATTCAGTCCTCAAGGAGTTGCAAAGCCAGCAATTTAAGCTAACAATTTTAAGATCAAGACGACACTCCTCAACATTCTTCAGAGTAGTGTGTAGTTTTATGGGTTGTCTAATGAAGATCCCAACTCCCATCTTGCTAACTTTTTAGAGATATGCAACACCTTCCAGTTTAATGGGATGTCTGATGATGGCATGAGGTTTCGACTATTTTCTTTCATTTTGAGAGATTGGGAAAAGCATGGTACAAAAACTCAATTCATGACAGATTACTACATAGGAACAACTAGCCTAAGCATTTCTCACTAAATATTTCCCTTTGACCAAGACAACAAGGATCATAAAGGAAATCACAAATTTTGAACAAAGTGATGGGGAGTCTTTATATGAAGCTTGGGAGAGGTTTAAAGAATTATAGAGAAGTTTCCCCCGCCATAACCTTCTGAGAGAGTTCCTCATGCCAACATTCTACAATGATGTAGATCAGAGCACAATTGGAACTATAGATATAGCTACGGGAGGATCTTTCATGAGAAAAATTATAGATGCAACTCATGACCTTTTGGAAGAATTGGCAAACAACAATTGTATGTGGTTCAGTGAGAGGAGTAGGCAAGGGCAAAAGGAGAAAAAAGTATTATCCCAATTGACTCCGTAATAGCTTTACAGACACAGATCACAACCCTTATCAAGTAATTGAGCAACATGCAAGGAGCATCTTTGTTTACATCCAAAGTTATGCAATCATAGTGTGAGTTATGTAGGCAGGACAACCATTACATAATAGAATGTTTTTTGTTGGGAGCTAGTAGCACTGAACAGGTAAATTACTTAGGCCAACCACAGTGAGGTAATAATTCGTACTCTAATGCTTATAATCCGAGGTGGAAAAACTACCCAAATTTTTTTTGGAGTATTAACAATGCAGGTGGCCAAGCAAGACCACAAGGACTTCTTAGATTTCAGCAAGACTGATTTGGATCTTTATAGAACAGAATGGACAATTTGATGGATGTTTTGGGGCCCAGACTGGCAAATTAAGAAAAGAACCAAAAGAAGATGTTTTCAAGCCACAAGGAAAGTCAAAAAGGGATAAAGGATAATTTTGATCAGATTGTAAAGAACCATGCCTCATCTATACACAACTTGGAGGTATAAGTAGGTCAACTTGCTAATGTTTTATCTTCTAGAAGTGCAGGTAGCCTACTAAGCAATACTAAGGCCAAACCAAAGGAACAACTTTAAGCTATTACACTTCAAAGTGGTAAGCAGATGGAGGAACCAAGTGTGCAAAAGCATAAACAAGAAAATGGAAAAGGCAAGGAGATAGAAGAAGAGAAAGAAGAATAGAGGCCTTATGTACCACCACCACCCTACAAGCCTAAAATTCCATATCCACAAGTAGAGGATAAACTATATTAGTAACAAGTAAATCCTTTGTATGGAAAAAGTCTCAATAGTTTTTTTGGAGATAAAAGCCAATCGAATGGTATAAGATGTCCTAAAAAGCACTTGGTCATGATCACCTTTATAAGGCCAAATTGGGTATTGAGCATTTACCTATCTCACCAGGTGGACACTTAGTTTTCCAAGATGTTGGAGAAATTGAAAAAGCTTCAAATTAACTTGTCATTGGTGGAAGTTTTGGAGTATAAGCCCAAGTATGCGAAGTTTTTTAAGGACATATTAACACATAAACGCACTTGGGAAGATAATCATATGATAACCTTGATGGAAAATTGTAGTTTGATCATCTCAAACACGATGCCTTCAAAACTACAATATCTAAGGAGTTTTACTATTCCATGTGTTATTGGTGACTTTGAATATTCTAAATACTTATGTGCTTTAGGTGCAAGTATTAACTTTATGCCTTTGTCTATTTTCAAGAAATTGGGACTAGGAGAGGTCAAGCCAACATCCATGCTAATTCAACTTACGAATCATTCCATCATGAGACCATTTGGGGTTGTAGAAGATGTGTTAGTAAAAGTAAATAAATTTATTATTATTTTTGATTTTGTTGTATTAGACTTTGAAACTGATAGAAATTGTCCATTGATTTTGGGTAGGCCCATTATGAATACTGGTAGAGCATTAGTTGATGCGCATGAAGGGAAACTTGTTTTGAGAATTGGTGATGAGCAGGCTAAATTTAACATGTCTAAGTCTATGAAAAAACCGATGGATGTACTACATATATGAAAATTGATGTTGTGAATGAGTGTGTGTAGGAGGTTCAAGAGGAATTTAATGGACTTATTGAAGTGCACAGGGATGAGAGTTCGAGAGAAGAGGAATTATGTAAGGAAGTTGAGCCAAAAAAGTTAGAGGGAATAGATACACCCACACCACCTTCCATTGTTAAGCCCCCACTTTAGAGCTTAAACTCTTACCTTCCCACTTAAGATACACCTTTTTAGGTAAGAACCATACCCTAACAATCATTATCTCCAACTAATTAGATTGTGAGCATGAAGAGAAAGTGGTAGAGATCATTAGGAAGAGGATGAGAGCCATAAGGTGGCAAATTTATGATATTAGGGGGATTAGCCCCAATGTGGTGATGCACAGGATTAACCTAAAAGAAAGATGTAAAACTATGAGGGAGCGACAGAGAAGGTTAAATCCAAAAATGAAAGAGGTTGTGAAGAAGGAAGTAGTAAGGCTGTTGGATAGTGATGGAAAATGAAAAAGGTGAAAAGATTTCAACTAGGACCATCATAGGTTGGAGAGTATGTATTGATTACTGAAAGCTCAATTTGGCCACCAAGAAAGATCATTTCCCTTTATCATTTCCCTTTGCCTTTTTTGGACCAAATGATTGAGAGGGTCTCTGCCCATGCATTTTAATGTTTTCTTAATTGATACTCAAGGTACAATCAGGTGGTTATATACCCACAGGATCAAAAGAAGACAACATTCACTTGTCCTTATAGGACTTTTGCTTATCTGAGGATGCCTTTCAGTTTATGCAATGCACCTGCCATATTCCAAAGGTGTATGATAGCCATATTCATGGACATGAATGAGAACTTCATAGAGGTATTTATGAATGAATTTTGTCTTTGATGATTCTTTTGATCATTGTTTGTTTAGTTTAGACATAGTACTTCAAAGATGTAACGAGTCTCATCTAGTCTTGGACTGGGAGAAGAGTCACTTCATGGTCCAAGAGGGAATTGTATTAGGCCATAAAATCTTGTGCAAAAGGATTTAAGCGGATCAAGCTAAGACTGAAGTAATTAAAAAGCTACCACTTCCCACCAACATCAAGGGCATCCAAGCCTTCCTTAGTCATACAGGTTTTATAGACGGTTCATCAAGGATTTTTCTCTTATTGCTAGACCCTTGACTCATTTATTAGTTAAAGATGTGCCTTTTGTATTTGATGATGCTTGTTTAGATGCTTTTAACACATTAAAGAAGACACTTACAACAGCATCCATTTTGATGTCACCAAATTGGTCTTTTATCTTTAAAGATTATATATGATGCAAGCGATCATGGCATTGGTTGTGTACTTTGATAGCAAAAGGAAAAGCGGCTATATGCCATTTGCAATACAAGTAAGACCTTGACAGGAGTACAACTGAATTACACAACTACGCAAAAGGAGTTGCTTATTATGGTATTCGCATGTGATAAATTTTGCTCTTATCTATTAGGCTCACATGTTATTGTTTTTATAGGTCATGCAACATTGTGTTATCTTTTTGCAAAGAATGATGCCCAGGCTAGGTTTATTCGGTGGGTGCTTCTGTTCTAAGAATTCTACATTGAGATTAAAGATAAAAAGGGTGTGAAAAATATTGTAGCAGACCACCACTTGAGACTTGAAGGAGGTCACCATGAAGAAGAAGAGGAAATTAAAGAGAGTTTTTCTGATGAGACTTTAATGATGGTAAACAATCCTTTCATCTTTGGTTTGCAGATATTGCAAAATACCTCTTAGGTGGTATTCTTCCTTCTGATCTCACTTATCAACAATAGAAGCGGTTTGTGTTTCAATGTTTCTCATTAGATTTGCGATGAGCTTATACTGTATAAGATACATGCTGATAGTGTGATTCGTAAGTGTTTCCCCGAAGATGAAATGCCTAAAATTTTGATGCAATGTCATAGCTCACTTTATGTAGGGCATTATGGAGCTAACAAGACTACAACTCAAATCTTAGAGTGAGGATTCTATTGGCCAACCTTAGTCAAGGATGCTTGAGATTTTGTGCTAAAGTGTGATAGGTGTCAAAGAGTGGGCAACATATCGAAGAAGGATGAGATGTCGCTTTTAAACATCATGGAGATAGAGATATTCGATATGTGGGGCTTAGACTTCATGGGACCATTCCCATCCTCCTTAGGTAACAATTACATATTAGTTAGAGTTAACTATGTTTCTAGGTGGGTTGAGGCCATAGCTACTCTAACTAATGATGGCAAGGTGGTTCAAAAGTTCATTAAGAAGATCTTTATGAGATTTGGGGTGCGCAGAATGATTATAAGAGATGAAAGGAGTCATTTTTACAATAAATCATTTGTGGCTATTCTGAAAAGATACAATGTTCTTCATAGAGTGGCAACTCCTTACCACCCCCAAAATAGTGGCTAAGTGGAGGTGGTGAACAGAGAGTTGAAGAAGATTTTGGAGAAGGTAGTAAACACCTCAAGAAAGGATTGGGTATTGAAGCTATATGACACCTTATGGCCTTACAAGATAGCTTTTAAGACATGCATATGAACTACTCCATATAGACTTATGTATGCCAGTGTGCCATTTACCTTTGGAGTTAGAGCATCGGGATTATTAGGCTGTTAGGAAGTTGAACATGGATTGGAAGTTAGTAGGTAAGAAGAGATTGTTACAATTTGACAAATTGGAAGAGTAGAGATTTTATGCTTATGAAAATGCAAAGTTGTACAAGGAAAGGGCAAAGCAGTGGCATGATGCTCACATCAAGACGAAAAAGTTCAAGAGTGGGAGCCTGGTGCTTTTTTTTAATTCACGACTTCGCTTATTTCCTAGAAAGCTATAGTCAAGATGGAATGGACCCTTCAAGGTTATTCAAGTGTTTCCCTATGGAGCTTCAGAGTTAGAAAATGACAAGGGTGAAGCATTCAAGGTCAGGGCATAGATGTAAGCCATACTATGGAGGGATGTACTCATAAGAAAGTGAAGTCATCTCTTTCCTTTCTTTTGCTAATTCATGAATGCATATGAAATGGTCAAGCTAATGACCTTAACTTACCATGTTTACCTTTCTTTTGCTTATCTTTGTTTACTTGTTTCTTGATTTGTTTGGTTTTGATTATGCTTAGTTTGAATTTGTTTAAGTTTTAACTTGTTTTCTATTCAAATTTTTTGTTGGCTAGCTGATTTAGATATGTTTGTAGGTTGTTTAAATGTTGGGAATGCATGTTAAGCTTCGAAGAGGGCTAAGAAGTTGGAAAAGTTGGAGTGCCCATGATAGTGGGAATGGATCTATTTCCCACGAATGTGGGAAGGCTCTTCAGGAACTTTCTAGAGCCTTAACCCATGATTGTGGGAAACATAAGTATTCCCACGATCATGAGATCCTTAGCTGACACTTTTTAAAAAACTCCCTCTTTCTTCTTTCTTTCTTCATCTTCTCACATTCTCTCACTCTAAACACAACACCCACTCACCTTAACCTCACAAATCCTTATTTTTCTCCCAAATCTTGGTATTTTCTCCACTATTTCCATCATTGTTCACTTTTTTAACACTTATTTCACATTACCCATTCAAGAATCCAAGGATTTGGTGAGTTTTTCTCACTTTCTCTATCAAACACGTGCTCATCTCTCTCTTGACTATTTTTGCAAATTTTGCTCATTCAATGGCTCCAAAGAAGCTTGTAGCTTGAAAACCAATTGACCAACTACACTTTCAAGTCTCTGAAGAAGGTAAACCTCGTATGGTGGCCACATTTTAAGCCTCATTCCCTATTTTTTTGATAGACAAAGGTATGAGATTTTGGGACTTTAAAGATAGAGATTTATTGCCTCTAAGATACTTTGATTTTGAATTGTTAGAAACTCTAGTTTTGAGGCGTAACACTGAACGATTAGCTGCAAATATTGGTTGGGGTTATCTAATTCGTTGTGATATACTGATATACCTAATCATGACAGTAGAATTTTTCACCATAATGCGCTTAAATCCTAAAATGCACATATTTTGGTTTATAATAGGTGGTCATGTATATAAACTTTATTATGCTATTCTTCGTACGCTTTTTGACTTGTCCAACATGAAAGTTTTAGATAACCATGATGAATTTTTGTGGATGATTATTAGAAGAGCCTTACGGTGAAAACTCTTTTGATTCTTGGAATGCACCTAACACTGTAATTTATAACACTGAGCACTTACTCCTTCACAAATTTATATGCTTAATTGTTTTTAATAAAACTGAAAGCAATACATATTCGACTAAATAACTTTTCTTTCTTTGGTGCTTGGATTGCAAAGTTAAATTAAATACCCCATATTGCATTTTTAGGTCTATTGTGAGTTGCATTAATAAGAAAAACTCATATTTTGCTATGGCATACATTGTTATTGCTTTTGCTTTGTTTTACAATCTTGATGTGGATACTGTACGCACTGCTAACCTTTATGTGTTTGATGTATCGTATTTAAGACACTCTGAAATTTTAGAGCTGCATTCAATGGAGTTCTTAAATCCTCAGACACGTGATGCTTTTAAGATAGGAAGGGCAAGAATTCAGCCATGTCTCAACCATCCACCTCTCAGCCACCCTTGGAACCCCAAGAAGAAGCACTTTGAGCCAACAGTAGCGGCAGATATCCTTTGCTACCTCCATTAAGCCTTAACCTTTTAGTTTCTTGAAAACACCCAATATTTTAAAACCTAAAACCTATTAGCCTACCCATTTAGAAGCTTAGTAGATATTAAGTGATGTGTTAGCTTGGGATTTTTGCTACAATTTTTTGTTTATGAGATAAGCTAAATGACACTTATACTCTTGGATCACATTGCATTTAGTTGCTATTTTATTTATTGTTTCTTCAATTAAAAAAAGAACATTTTGGTAGCATTAATAAGTGGGAAGTAGTAGTATATCTACATTTTTGTATCTCATAAATATGTTTTGTTATCCCTTTATTCACTTATTACTTTATGAATGTTTGTGTTAAAAACCCTTTACCCTTTCTGACCCACCTTAACCCTTACCACATTACAACCCAAAACAAGTCCTTTTGATCTATTTATACATGTAATCATTGTAAAGGAGAATTGGAGTATTAGTAAGCCTATAGTAGTGTAGTTTTCAATAGGGAGCTTAAACAAAACACTAACCATCAAACACTTGAGAGAAATTAGTGAAACCATAAGGAAGATTCATTATGTGTTTATAGTTATCTTTGAGTGATGATGCTATAATTTGAGTTTGCTTATATACACTAATGAAAAGTAGTCATGATATGCGTAATAGCTTGACATTTAAGTTGGCCAAACTTTGAGGGATTGCATGCTTTGATCTTTACAAAAATGAAGTGATGGAATTAATTGGTTGTGTTTGATTTTTCTAGAGGACAAGCAAAGATTTAAGTGTGGGGAAGTTGATGGTTGTGCATTAATATGTTTTTTCTAAATATTTGGCATGTGTTTCTTGCATAATAGGTTAGTATTATTGTGTTTTAGGATTAGTTTTGTATTTTTTTTTGTTTAATTTGATCTTCATAGTTGTTCTTTTGTGTTTGATGTTGGTTTAGGGTAAGAATTGAGCATTTTGGTGTAGGAATGAAGGGTGGACATCTTTGTGATTGAGATAAGGACTAAGAGAAGAGTTGAGAAGTGGAGCTGGTGAAGAACAAAAACCCACAATCTTGGGAAAGGGTTTGTTTCCCACAATCGTGGGAGATCTATGGAGAAAGTTTCTGTCACATTAACCCACGATCGTGGGAAGCATAAGGATAATTCCCATGATTGTGGGATGCTTAGCTTGAAGAAACACGCGGGTTTGACTTATTTTTTTTTAGGTTTATGACTTGTCTTGATATATATATTAGCAAAAAGTCGTTAGGGAGGGAGAGTGTTATGGAAGTTGCCTCTTGGAGCTAAAAGACATATTGAGGCCTAGAGATAGGTGGAGAATCAAAGTTTTTATTCCCATTTAGGCAAAGAGCTCCCTGTTATCCATATTTTCCACAATTTGGCAAAGAAGAGGAGGAGTTGCCTCGTCTAGTTCTTATTTGGATTTCTTTCCCTTCTAGTATGTTTAACATAGATTTTTTGTTTGTTAGGGATGTTAACGAAATTATGAGTGGCTAAAACATTTTTTAGGGTTTGTTGTTTAAACTATTTGTGAACTTTCGGTTGTTAATTCAATAATATAAATGTTTATGTTATTTATTAAACTTAAACTCTACAACAAATTGAGAGAGTGAGCTTGGTAATTTGTGTTAAATGTACAATAAGAGTTGGCATTTAATAGATCAATAAATAACAAGCTATTGATTTATTAGGAAGAGATTTCAATAAATTGATATACTGCCTATAGGATAGCTTCATATTTAGTTGAATGTTTAGGAAAGGCTTTGCATATCGAGAGATCCCAAAGTTAATCTTAATTTATTTAACTAGTGACATTTAGTTGCACCTTGAGAGAGGATAGTTAAAATTTTAGGAAATCTTGGGCCAAATATTAGTTGAATCAATTAACCAAAGGTGAGAAAATAAGGATAATGACAAGTCCCAATTTTTTATCTTGTTTTTCTCCAAGTTTTAGTTTACGATTTTGGCTTTGGTTACGTTGCTTTCTTTTAAATTTAGTTTTTCTTTGTTTTACTTATTTTTTTAAATTTGTTTGAATTGGTTTCTTAAACAAATCACAACCTGAATTAAATGGTGTATAAGCACAATGATTATGGGATCGATATTTGATTTTTACTACAAGTTACAAGTCGTATACTTGTAGTTTTGAGCATAAAACTAATACTTTGTTTTGCAATCAGCAAGAGTCACCTAGAGTGTATAAATAAAATAGGTGGATGCGCATCACATTGGAGGCACGCAGAAATATATAGAACATTTCTATATTTCTTCCTCATTCTCTATTTATACAGAGAAAATGAATCTTTTAACTCTATTGATCTAAAAGCATTATGAACACAGGTATTTTAACTTATATCAAAAACCATTGTAATGTGCCTTGGTTGGTCAGTCTACTTCTTGATCGCACCAAGAGAGTACTAAAAGTCATCAACTCAAAATAGGCTGATCAAATTGTAAAATACAAAATGTTTAAATTTCATTAATTAGGATCCAATTCTAATATCTCATTAAAGATCTTAAGACCCATATAATCCATATAATTTTAAAACTCACTAATATAGAGAAGAATCAAAACCACAACTATCTTCATCAGATTGGCATCGTAGAAATTTTTGATATAATAAAAAGTCCTATGTCATCCCACAAACTAAACTGCACATAGTCAGTCATAATAGCATGGAAACTAGAATAAGGAATTTGAGTCCTAGCAAATTTGAAAATAGAAAAGATGAAATATTTCTTAAGAGCAATGCATAGTTAACACAGTACTTAAAAATTCTAAAACAGGGAAATAGATCTTGATATGCTTGTAAGAAAAATCCATAGGAGAGTAAAAAAATCATATATGACTACTAAAACTAAAAAAAACTAATTACATTACCCATCAAGCGAATGACTTCAATGATCAAGTCCAAGTGATAATTTCAAAGAATTTAACTCAAAACAACATTTTCTTTTAACAAATCCATTGAATTATTATGAAAGACAAAGACGTAAAAGAAAGAACTGACTATGCTAGGGAAGCATCCAAATGTCTTTTCAACAAACCATGATTTAATTCAATGATATTGTTAGAAATTTATAAGTAGTATAATCTCATGTGAGTAAGAGACATAAGGAGGAAGTGAGTTATATACAAAGATAGGACTTATAACACTTGGATCTGGTCCAATTTTTTCTAAATCTACCAACATGGCGCTACTCTTAAGTTGGTGTGTATGAAAATAAAGAAAATAGGCAGATAAAAAAAAGTATTTTCTCTTTGAGGCAATGAAAGTAACTATCAAACCAAGTTTATGATGTATTATAAAGATGTCGAACCAATAAATACTAAAACATGTCAATTTCATTTATGTTAAAAGTAATAGTCAAATCAAATTCATGCTATTTCCTAAAGATGTTGGCCTAACGACTACTAAAACATTTCAATTTCATTTAAGTTAAAAATAACCAATTATGATGAAAATGAGAGATAAGAAGTGTACTTGCTTATATTAGACTGTCATATGAGAAATACAAAATTACAACCAAACTTGTTATGAATTGCCAAATTGTATTTTTTATGGAGTTTAATTGAAAAAAAGATTTTTTAAAATAAATGTAATTGAATATTTAGATTTGCTTAAAGTCCAAGAGTCCTTGATCCTTTTTGGATCAGAATGCCTTTACAATATTTCACCAACTAATCTGTTAGCTCTAATAATCCACGATGTAGCCCTTTGACAGTTGGTCAAGTTGTGAAAAAAAGAGAGGCATAGCAATCTATGATTAAAATAGAATTAATTATAATTTTCAATTCAATTATATGCAGGTGTCAAATTATGAGGGTAGCACGTGCTATACATATCAGGTTAAATATGTGGCGTGGTACGTGCAATTGATGTTAATGTATTATAAGATAAAAAAATCTTTAAATTTTTGTAATTTATAAAATGATTCTTAAAATTATTTTGAATTATTTTTAGGCCTTGTGAATATATAAAATTGAAATTTTAAATTTATTACTTAATAATAATTAAGGTTTAACTTTAGAAAAAATCAAATAAGGTTTTAAAAATCATATTTGAGTATATTTTCATTCAATTAATTTAAAATAAAGAAAATAAATCTTATTTTATTATCTCATAAGATATAGTGACGAATGAGTTCACTAAGAATATGTAAGGGGATATGCCTTAGTATATGTTATTTGTTGATGACACTGTGTTAGTGGAAGAGGCAAAAGAAGGTGTTAATGTCAAGATAAAATTTTGGAGGAATATACTAAAGTCGAAAGATTTTAAATTGAGCAAAACTAAGATTGAGTTCTTAAAGTGTAACTTTTTAGGCCATAAGGTGGCATCCGTTGTGGAGATAAAGATTAGTTAAGAAGCTATACCATAGAAATATTATTCTAGTACCTTAGATCTATCATCCAAAGCGATGAGGATATCGATAGAGATATAATTCACCATATCAAATTAGGGTTACTTATATGTAGTGGTGCATAGGGTGTTTTATGCAATAAGAAGACACTGATGAGCAAGTTTTACCTATAATAAAACTCTCAATATTCGTAAGTATACAGATCGTAGACTTGTAGTATCAAAAGGTGTCAATCATATGAGGAATATGTAAAAGTAATTGAAGCTAACTATATATAAGGTAATAAAGTATGATTTGAGTGAAACAATGACAGAAAATTAAAAGAATTAAATAAATGCAATCAAATAAAAAATATTAAATGAGTTGTTAAAATTTATTAAAGATGATCAAGAGTGAATGTATAGAATCTACTCTTTCATTATTTTGTTCCCCTAACAATTATTGATTTAATTATATTTCGATTCTAGATTTTCGAGGGGTTTGATTACTCTCAAAACCTAGCTAATTAACCTTAACTAAAACTGAAAATTTCAGAATTACAATCTCTCAATTCATAACTCTTTCTCTAACGTCTTTAATTAGTTCCGAAGTTATGTAGTGAATAATCAAGTTCTCAAACAAGATCTCTCTTTGAATGATAGTTAATTTGTTAATCGTGTGACATATTAATTCACCAACTCTCATTGCACAAATTATTCATATTACTTTTTACTCTCTCTCTCAATTGATTGCCAAAGTATAAACATATTAGTTTTGACTCACTCTTTCAATCGATTTCTAAAGCATAAACAGGCACCATTAATAAAACACATAATATATATTGAATCAATAAAGATTAGAGTCACAAAACAACATAATAAACCCTAATCTAAAATTTAAAACATCATAAACGTAATAGACATCTAGAAATTTAATTTACACATCAAGTAATAGGAAAATAACAAAGGAGAAAGAAAGAAAACTCTATTCGAAGCTGGATCTGGAAAATTGGAAATTTGGTCTCTCTCAATCTTCCTTGTTTGATCCACTTTTACAAGATGGAAGCTACATTTTTTAGGCTTTATAAGGTTCTTAAACAGTCCTAGAGGGTCTTGGGGGTGTAACTAGGGTTTTCACCCTTTGATTGGTTCCAAAAATGCCCTCGAAACCTAAAGAAAATGGGAAAGTTGTGCTTAAGAAGCCTTAATCATATACGGAGTCACAATCGTAACTATGTCAATTTGCTCTTTGTCATGATTATGCATATGGAGTCACGATCATGACCTTGGGTAAATCCCTTCTGTCATGACTGTGACATGGGAGTCATGATCATGACCTAGCCCATGTAGCTCCATGCAGGTCCAAATCTTTTATTCTTTATTTATGTGATTTCCAATAATAACAAACACATAAAAAATCTCAAGAAACATATAATTAAGAATGAAAACATACTATAAACCACAAAAACACTTACAATATAAATAAACACTAACATTAACATAATTCTAAGTCTATATATACAACAATCATCTAATAAACACCTATAAACACATTAAAACACCTATCAAAACATATTATAAAATACACCTATCAACATACCGACACTTAAACTTTTTCTTGTACTTAAGCAAAAACAAAACACAAACTCAATAAACCAAACATAAACACATGCATTCATGCAATATGCAATAATAAGACAATGGCATCAAACATTATGGAATCAATTTAACCATAAACATCAATCCTTTAATTTGTGCCAATATACTAATTTATGCATTTCATGAATAAGCACTTTGAATTGAATAGACATATTAATCAAAACATTAAGATCTTATTCATTTACCTATAACACTTATACATATACTTTTATAATTAGTAATCAATGAAAATTGCAATTATCACTACATTTACAATTAGTAATTAGTCAAAATTGCAACTATCACTAAGTGTCCTTTCATGAAAATTTTTGCTATTTTAAAATATTAGTAGGATTTATTTATCAAAACATCACTTTTTATTTTTATTTTTCTTTAACATTAACCTAGTCTTTTGACATGAAGGCAAATACCTTGTCATGAATGTCCCCCGATTACTCAACTAGGCCACATTTTATTAATTATCTTGATTGGAATGTTATTCTAGCCTTTTAACATGAGGACAAATATTTTGTTGTGAATGCCCCCGGTTACTCAGCTATATCGGGTTCTTAACTGGCTACCAACTCTGTTCATAACACAATATTATTTTCAAAAGGGACAATGGAATAGTTATTCATTTAAGACATAATCTACCTTATTTCTTTTTAGTTAGTCATCCTTATGAAAGATTACTAATGATGCTAACGCATTCAATTGACTTATAATTATAAATGTATATAATAATTTCCTAAAGTGAACAAATTAATGTCATATCCTAATTAACATGCATATTCAACTAAAGATACTTAAAAATGAAATTCACAAGCCAATATGCCTTTACAAATTCAATGACCATGTTCAAAGTTAAACTACTTCCATTAATTTATTGCCATTAGCACATTCACACTGTTCGCACATACTCTCACACCATGCCAACCTAATAAAAAACTAACAATATGGTATGGAAAATTCACATTCATGATGACATATCAATGTTGGATCCCGTAATCATGAACCCAACTCTAGCGAAATCATGAAACGTGAGCATATTCCCATGAAATCTCTTTAACCATCATCGATTCATCAACCTGGCTCTGATACCAAACAATGCTGGACCCTGCTTCCAGAGCCCAACATTCGGAGCCAGTAAACGATCGAATCTCACTGCAAATTTTTTTTAAACAATTAACGCATATGTAAAAAATTGATAATCAAATCGGCCTGATTTATTTAAAACAATTACAGTCACAAAGATGCAAACACTATTGAACACATCAGAGTTTTAGTAATCACTTGGGCCCATTACAAAACACAATGCTTGTTTTTATAATATCTTTACATTTCAGAAACCATCCCTTTTGCCTTATTACAAAATAAAAAATAGCAAATTTGAAGAAATTCCCTTAGGCTCTTGATCACTTGATCTCTTAGCTATCACCTGAACATGGGATAGAAAAGGGGTGAGCTTGAAAGCTCGTGAGTAACAGTTTATAACGAAAAATAAACAAAACCTTTGAAAACCTTCTCTTGTCATAGAAAATTTTCTTTTAGTTCATAAAACACTTGTTTCTAAAAAGTCTCATCATGTAGTCAAAATCTCAAACTACAAAACATGAATGCATCAAACTTGTTCACATAACAT
The DNA here is from genome assembly GCA_027564335.1 of Erythroxylum williamsii. NCBI lineage: Eukaryota > Viridiplantae > Streptophyta > Magnoliopsida > Malpighiales > Erythroxylaceae > Erythroxylum > Erythroxylum williamsii. The sequence continues at coordinate 45,200,697 of JANITW010000008.1, forward strand.
AATCATATAAGCACATCAGAATTGTTGGAACCCCTCCCCGGTGGGTCGCGTGCCCGACGTCCTACGTGACATCTGGATGCGCATCTCACGAGGGAGGGATTCCTCACCACGAAAGAAACCTCAAATTGAACTGAATTTAATGTCATTCGAACAAAACTTAATAACTTTATCCCAATTTTCCTTTAATAAAATTAATCTGCTTAGGGCCCATATCTAAGTCCGAATTCTTAGCTAAAATGAAATTCCATATCTCCCGGTTACATAGAATCAGAAATCGCCTCAATCCGATCTTTATAGATCACAAAATCGCCCAAAAACGGAATTATATCGAAATCCGTCACGTACTTAATTCTTTGTAATAGTCTCCGTAAAATCCGACCAAACCCCGACACTTTCATTTTACCAAAAAGGGGTATAAATTTTTTTATGAAAAATTTCGGTTCGAAAATCGTTCAAATCGGAGGTCAAACGGAGGAAGGACGAAGAAAATCAGAAAAATGGCTTAATTTATAATTTTAGAAAATTCAGAAATTAAAAATTAAAAAAAAAAAATTATATATATATATATTGCGTTCCTCGCTGGTGCGAGGAACCCTCGCTCCAGCGAG
>JANITW010000008.1:45362455-45376586 GCA_027564335.1 Erythroxylum williamsii
GCTGGACTTGGGCTTGGCCTAGGCATAAAACTGATCTTTGAAGAATGGACCGATCGACCCACGGGTCGTTTTGACTGAATCCGGGCCCAACACGACCGACCCGACCACAATCCAATCCAAATACTACAGCGACAACTTTGTCAGTTCATAGCATAAAACAAAAGAAGTGCCCAAATCTTGTACAGTGGCAGGTACTGAAGACTCCCTCACTCTTTCACATTCGTGACCAACTTAACGTAGCGTCAGTGGCAAGTACCAAAGGGAAGAACGCATCGAAAGAAGATCACAGATGCATTAATTAGCGATTTACTACATTATAATAATAATAAACATAGAAAATCTTTAAGTTAAAGCCTAAAAGTACGGAATAGACATCAAGTACTAATTTCTATGTAGTATCGGAAACATAGAGAGAATGTTTTTTTAGCCCACGAGATATTTCAGGAGGATCTCAATTATAAGAAGACGTCTTTAAGCCATCTACTTTTAGACTAATCCTTGCTCATATCAGGTCAACCCGTAAGGGATAAAGTACTGACCAAATAGATATCTTCATTATCAGAATTTGAACTTGAAACCTCTAATTATAGAATAAGAATACTAAACTACTCACACCAACCTATTTGGGTATCGAGACCATACATTATATCGAGAGAAAATGTTAATCATCAAGATCGAATAAGAACTTTTAATATGGCTAATTAGTTAATTATTCATTTATTACTCCAGCCACCACCTGCTTCGCTATTCTCCACGCTACATACTTTCCATTTAGGTGAGACCATACATTATATTCATCCATTCTAGTTTCATATTGCAATGCCTTTGATCGCTTTACACACAAAAATGCTTTAAGCGTCTAGCCCGTCTATTGTTACTTTCATTAGCCAAAATCATGAATTTGAAGGGCACAGTGGTTCATTTCAGCTGGTGCGACCACTTTGAGTTAACCTAACACTTGACATTTAAACAAAAACTACGGAACAGAAGAATTCCAGAGTTGAATTCAACTAATGCTCATCTGTTACACATAAACACTGTGGTTTATGTGACATGCAGTAGGCAAAAGGTGACAAATAAGAAAAAGGAAAATGAAAGAGATATAAAAAGAACACATCTATCAAGTGCTTTTCATGACAACATGAGGGAAGTAAGAGAAACGAGGTTAACCCCTCACAAGCTTTCACTCTGGTTGTTACTGTCTAGCCTTCTTTGAGCTGCATGAAGGGCATTTGTATTGCTTGATCATTTCTGCCTTCGCCGGTGTTATCTTCACACATTTCCCGTGGTACCATCGTTCACAAACATCACAGCATATCCAAAACTCATCAGCATTGTAATTGCCTCCACAGCTCCCACAAAGTGTGTCGCCATGCTCATCCTCCTCATCTGCATAGCTTTCATCAAGCAACTTCGAATTACCTTTCAACTGCCCATCAGCTGATCTCTGCAACAGCAACGTCAGTTTCACGTTTGAAGTTAGTTGAAAATAGTGGTGCAACATAAAACACTAATCTAATATATAATTCATTTGTGATTCGAAGGGAGAACAAAAGTATCACCTTAATGCTGTTTCTCGATTTGCTTCCACTATCCACACTTGGTTTATCTTTTATTGGTTTCCTTCCAGTCACCACTTCAAAAAGGGTTGGCAGATCATTTATAAAGCTAAATAGTCGCTTCCTGTTGAGTAAAAAGCATAGAACCTCTAAACTATTAGACCAACAATCCTAGTGAAGAACTCACACCTCACACTTGCAGACGAGAAATAACTAAAACAATTAAGTCCATCAAACGTCATACATAATTCATTTTATCTTGTTTAGGTTGAATTCAGAAATGAAGTAAATGATAAGAAATGATAGAAACATTATGCAATGCGTGAAAAACTTATTCCAAATATCATATAGACGCTATTATGGTCTCCCACATGCATGTGATGGTATTCTAGGTTTGACAAAAGGCCTGAGTCCGGTCCAGCCCAAAGTCAACAGGTTTGACCATAGTTGACCGGGTCTTTGGTCGGGCCCGGACTTCACAACCCTGCCCGACTATATATATAAATATATATACAAAAAAACCTAGCTAGCTCCTCTCTTCTTCAGCTTCACTGTCTTAACTGACCCAACAGCTCTCATCTACATCTCTTGATTTCCAGAATCAACGCTTTGCATCTCTTCTACATCTTACACTTCTCAAAGTTTTGTCTTGTGTTCTCAAAATCTTATCCATCTTCTCCATCTGTCATTTGATTGTCCTCTTTTATCCATTACACCTGGATTTCTCCACCAACTATCTTCATCACATTTCTTGGTCATCTCTTATACAACCCACATTCTTGGTTTCTCTTCCCCTCTCTCTCTCACACTGTGTTCTCATTTTGGTTTCTGGGACTTGCTCTTTTTTCGCTAAATGAATTAATGTTGAATTGGGCAAGCTCAAATGCTATAGTATCTTAATGCATTAACTTATTTGTTGATGATATGCAAATGGATGAAAATATAGTGATTTTATTATAATTAGCTATAGCCTCGTAGGAAACTCTACAAGCTCTAAGCTACCAGCCAACAATGGCCCCTCAAGCAATTCAGCTGAGACAGTACAAGAGCAAAGATACCCCTTCTGTCCTACCCTCCTCCCTTACATAGTACTCTCTCTCCTCTAACTAATTCCCCTCTGAACCGTTAGATGACTCACCCCTCTTGAATTTCCTAGAGTATGTCAACATGGGTTTGAAGCCCATGTTCATTCCCTTCTCCCTCTTTCTCCTAGAATAAGTCAGTATGGGTTTAGGACCCATAGTGCTATCCGGACCTATAGGTCTATCAGTTGACTCATCTGTACTTTCATAGTTGGATTTTCCATGTTTGTGATTCTTCTGGTGCATTGTTCAGGCGGATATGGTTTCCTCTGGTGCATTGGTTCTCTAGAAGGAATTCGGTGACAACCAACAGAGGGGCTTCAATATGAACAAAGCTTTGGAAGGGGTGATGGGTCGGGTTGGAAGCTGGGGAGTTCAGGCTTCAGGCCAAGCCCGGGCTAGCCTGACACATTGCCAACCCTATGGTATTCACATCTCCAGCACAGAAATATTTGGAGAAGAATAGATGGAATATGATTGCGGATGTTTTGAAAATCTGACCTAAATATCATATTATCCTAAATGATATCCAAAGCGAAAGATATTAAACAGGAATCCCAGTGATGTTCACATTAGTAGATGCAGAGTAAGAGGCCCAAGAACAACAATACCAATTAGACATGCTACCCCAACTTTTTTCTGTAGAAACAAAAGTTCTTAAACTTTGGGGCTTAAGATTGCCCAAGAAATTGCTTAGGAAAGGCCAACAAAAAGCCAAGCATTGAGATGAGGTGTTAGGGGAGTAAATTATTGATCACCTGATATACTTCTCTTCCCAAAACATGATAATGAAGTGTTGGTGAGATTCAACTTGCTGTTTCTGCCTTTTCAATTGTTTCAAGAGCATTCATAGCCCCATAACTCTTATAAGTCATTGTGTGAGGTGTTGCATTCATCCTCATCCAAAAGAGAAATTTGAGAGATTGATCAATCAACCTTAACCACAAAGCATAAGGTTATCTATTGGAGACCAAAGGCTAGATGATCTAATGATTTTTCACTCATTCATATTACTTATGAAACCCCCTCGCAAAGTTTATGGATAACATGCTCTCATCCTCCAATTTTATTTGAAATTTAAACTGCCCAGATACCTGAGCTATTGAAATAAAAATATACGAGCAGCTTCAATCAAGGTGCAAAGTTAGAGACTAACATTCTATTTGCAGTTATTAACCGATTTAACAGTGTGTGAGTAAATATCTGAGACATGAAAAATGTACCTATCGTTGCGATTCAATCGAGTACCAAAGTAGAATGCCACAGAGAGCAACCAGCAGTCGCTATGCACTGCTACCAATGAAAGCCAATCTTTGCGCTGCATCCCATCTCTTGCAAAATTGATGCCCAATGCTGGTTCAGGGAGCTCTGGTGGCACCTCCTCTGCAGGTAAAGTCACCTCCCATGACTCATTTGGGTGTCCATACAAGCACAAATTCTCCTTTTCTGCGAGATTACAAGGAAAGAACTTGATGAATAACACATATCAATATGATATCAAACCTAAAGATCTTTAAAAGCAAAGGAGCCCCAATTTGAATGTCTTGGACGACATATAAAGAATAAGAAACTCACGCACCTCCAAAAGCATGGCTGTTTCTTTTAGGGCAATTATGTCCTAACAAAACATATACTACGTAATAACACCTAAAACATGGTCTAAAATAAAATTACAATGAATTAAGCAGGTACCCACTAGTAAAGATCAGAAACTATAAATCTATAAAGAAAGAAGCAAACCGGAAACCAAAATTAATTCCAAAAATCTCAGCTTGTACTCCATCAAGTCGATAGTTTCTTCAGTTGACCAACCTCAAACTCCACACTTATAATGATGCAATAACGCTCAGACAAACGAAAACAAAAAAGATCCACATTTTTTGGGATTCACTGTCACTTCGTTAAAATTTCAACTAACCCACACTAAAAGAAACAAGAAGGAAGCATGCGTTAAGATGCGAGAGACTAACCTGGATCGCATTGCGAGTAGAAACGATCGACCTCTAACAGAACCCAAAAAAGAAAACGTCATTAATAGAAAACCAGAGGATGGCACATAAATACATATATAGGCAAAAGTAACACAAGCAAAGAAATTAGGGTTTTGAGGACACCGACCAGAAGTGAGAGCGCAAACGAGACCAGAGCGTCGAGCGCTATAGTCCTTGAAGATGTTATCAAACTTGTAATACAGTATATTCAAACCGGACCGTCCGGTCTGACCGAAAAAGGTTAAACTAGCCAGTTTTTATACAGAGAGGTTAATAGGTGAAATCGAACCGGACCAATGACCGGGTCTGGTCCGAACCGGTTTTTAAAACATTGATTTAAATTTAATATAATCCAATTTAATTTTAAAACAATGATAATAAAAATGAGGGGAAGAGAAAAGGACGGAAATTAGGGTTTATACATAAGGAGTCAGCCCGGAAGTTGCAATTACAAATGCAAATACGCCGAATAATCCGGCTCACGAGAACGAAGATAGCTAGCACCTCATCATACGTACGTTATAGTTATAATCTCTGCTCGACTGTTGCGAGACGCGGTAATTCCTCATCACTTGTTTTTGTTAGAAATGTTTAGAAACTAATTGAAGTGTGGTTTGAATTGGGTATTAGGGTTTCTTTCTAATTGTTTCTTTATCCTTGCGTAACCATTGTTAGGTTGTGAAAATGGCTTCAGATGCAGTTGAGGGACAACAGGCGTCTCAGAAGTTGCAAATATATTCAACTTCTACCTCACGAGTCACTCCGTTTTGGAAAGGTACACATTAAGCCTCTTTCTCTCCGTCTCTCTCTCTACTACATGCAAACACAATACAGAGTATCAGATCCCTCTAACTCTTATATTTTCTGTTCCAGAAAAGTATGAAAGAGAAGCTAAGAAGTACTGGGACGTTTTTTACAAGCGACATAAAGACAGAGTTGAGAACATTATCTTTTTTGCTTTCATTGTTAGTGATTGTAACTCATCCCCACTGTTTTTGATTTTGTGTTTTTCTATTTTTTTTCTTTTTCAACTGCCTAGTTTTTCAAAGATCGCCATTACTTGGACAAGGAATGGGGCCAATATTTCACGGTAAGTTAATTGGAAAAACAAAGAAAAAAACTGCTCTTAATAGTTAGTAACTCTATTAGCGGTTTGAAATTTCAGGGAGCAGGAGGTGAAAAGGTCATTCTCGAGGTAAATATTGTAGTTCCTTTTTTGGGGTCTGATTCTTTTCTAGTTTCATTCATGTTGATGAGTGGTACTGAATCCCAGGTTGGCTGTGGAGCTGGAAACACGATATTTCCTCTAATTGCAACATATCCGGGTATTTTTGTTTATGCCTGTGATTTCTCACCACGTGCTATTGACTTGGTTAAGGTTCGATTCTTAGTTTATTCCTTCTTACTTGTCACAATTGGATGTTATGGCACATACCTGATTTTTTAAAAATTGTAGTATATTTTTTGACTTTCGCTTACATTTCCACTTTATATTTCATGTTGGATTGCTGCAGACGCATAAAGGCTACTCAAATGCTCATGTTAGTGCATTTGTATGTGATCTGACTATTGATGACTTGAGCAAGGAAATTTCTCCATCTTCAGTTGATATTGCGACAATGGTATTCAGATCCAAGTTCTTTTTTCTTTTCCCCTACATAAGGGTTATATAATTAGAGAAAATTATGTTTTTAAGTATGATGGTTGATAAGTACAGTTTTATATATGTTCTTTTCTGGTTTTATTACAACCTTAAGCTTAATTATCAGTTTGCAACCTTTACTTGACCATCTGACTTTTTAAGCAGATATTTGTATTATCTGCAGTTTCCCCTGAAAAGATGCCTGTAGTTCTTCGAAATATAAAGAAAGTTCTCAAGGTAAACATTCTAAAAGTTTGTTAGTTCAAATCATTTCATAAGTTACATCTTATTGCACAGATGGATTTAAACAATGTCATTGTTTTCTTCACTTTCCCAGCCAGATGGTAAGGTGTTATTCCGAGACTATGCGACAGGTGACCTTGCACAGGTTAATCATTTTTCAGTGCCCTTGGAATTCATTTCCTTTGATTGTTACATGCCAATGCTTTTTTCATTTATTCTTTTTTAGGAGCAATGAGTTCCTTTGTGTCTTATTATTTTGTGTTATCAGGTGCAATATGTCCTTTACATTTAGTGACGAGATGAAGTACTTAATCTTTTACTTCTTTCATTATTATTTGTTTTAATATATTATGCCTACAAATATAGGTGTACACAATATATTGAAGCAGTTACGGATATCTTCTTTACCCAATTGCTTCATGTGGCTATGAGTACAACAAGTTTTAACATTAAATTACTGATATGTTTGCTTGACAGCGGAATTGGTCAATGATTAACATGTTTCCTTCCTTTAATCTTTGCGTTAGTGGCACTAAAAATATATTTCCTTACGCAGTTCAAGTTTGTATCATATTGCGCTTGTCCTTTTACTAATTTTTTGAGTTTCTGTCAACTGATTTGCTAGTACTTCCTTTCTTCCTGCAATCATCTTCGTTTCATTTTTCTTACTTATGTATTCACTACCCACTTCTCCATTTACGGCAGGAAAGATTCACTTGCAAGGATCAAATGATCAGTGAAAACTTCTATGTCAGGGGTGATGGTACTGTAAGTTTCTGAATGTGAGCATCCATCATTATCTGCATTCTAGTTTAACATTAATGTGTCAGTAACATACTTTTTTTGGTCTGTGATCTTTCAGCGGGCTTTCTATTTCTCAAATGTCTTCTTGACAAGCTTGTTTAACGATAATGGATTCGATGTTGAAGAACTTGGTTTGTGTTGCAAACAAGTTGAGAATCGATCTCGTGAATTAGTGATGAATAGGTAAATGACAAATAGGAACTCTCCTTGTGGATCATGGATCTGAATTTTATTTACTTTGCTGTTTACTTGGAATCTTTCTGACACTACTTGGTGTAATTGTCTCTTCTGTATCAAGGCGGTGGATCCAGGCTGTATTCCGAGTTTCAAACTCTTCCATAATCAATGAAGCAAAAAATGAAGACCGACTGGGTCTAGGATATACAATGCCTAAAGAAAAGAACTGTTCAAAGGAACTTTCTGATAATTCTGAAATTGACATATCTGAAGGTTTGGGTGCTGAAATGTTTGGCGTTTTCCCTTGCAATAACAGTGAGGTAGACATTAACCTGTCTCTAATTTTTCTTGGACCCCCCATAACTGCTGATCTCTTAGAACTGTGATTATGCTCCTAAGCGATTCTTTGAAGTTGTGCAGGACTTTCTATGTAATGGGGATAAATTATTAGGTTTCTTTTTCTTTCTTATTTGTTTACTTGTTGAGAATCAACTTAATTGATCTTTCTCGGTTTCTCCAAAAGGTTATCGAGATAAAACTTGTTCACCACAATTTCAAGATCAGTGTACTGTCAAAAGAGTACCAGCACATATATAAATCAACAGGCTTGATGCTCTGGGAATCAGCTCGTATGATGTCTTCTGTGCTAGCAAGAAATCCCACTATTGTTGAGGGGAAGAAGGTCTTGGAGTTGGGTTGCGGTTGTGGGGGCCTCTGCTCTATGGTTGCTACTAGGTCGGCTGACCTTGTAGTAGCCACTGATGGAGATACATTAGCACTACAGATGTTGACCCAGAATGTTTCTTCTAATCTTAGACCGCCGTTCTTAGATAGACTAGTTACAAAGAGACTAGAGTGGGGAAACAGAGAACATATTGATTCCATCAGAGAAATTAACTCGGAAGGTTTTGATGTCATATTAGGCACAGATGTAACATACATTCCTGAAGCTATTGTGCCTTTATTTGCGACTGCAAGCGAATTGATATCATCCAACAAAAATGGAAAAAAGGACGAAGAAGCTGCATTGATTCTCTGCCATGTTGTGCGCCGAGTTGATGAACAATCTATGCTTTCTGCCGCCAGTCGATTTGGGTTTAGACTAGTTGATAAGTGGCCAGGGGGACTATTGTCCAATCCAGCTCGAAGTGTTGGAATGAGTATCAGCTCTTGGTTCCCTGTCAGTGGTAGTGATGAGTATATCCCAAGTACGGCATTGAATATCTTGTACTTCTGCATGTGATGATTTCATAATGTTTTCAATTTTGTTTATTTATAAAGTTATTGTTGGCGTGATTCAGTATAATTTAAAATCAATTCTTTCATAGTCAGTCCAATCGTCAAAATCGGTCTCTAGTCCCTTGTGGGAAGAAGAATTGATTTATTGTTTCAACATGTTTATGTTGCAATTTTCGATTTTTAGGCCTCTTTAAGATGACTTTCAAACAAACGCATGTCAAAATGTCAATATCTTTATTGGAGGCTGTCCTATGATAACATTACATTTATTGGTTCAAACGTGACTTTTTTTGAAAATTAATGGAAATTATATTAATGAATGGAGCTCTAAAAAGATAAAGGCTACTGTAAGCTACCGAAGTGATAACAACTATTAAGAGATTAGGAGCATACTTAGTATATTTTACACTTCCTCTGTTGAGATTTGCTTATGTTATTATTGCTTTTTCTGTTTATCTTGATTCTATAATCTAGTTGTCGTGCCTTTTGTTAATGAGTTTTGATAGAATTTGTGTTGGGCTTGGCATTTGTTTCTTTATTTTTCTTTTTCATCTGTCTCTCTAAGCAGGATATACAATTGATCCCAAGGTAATCTTAAAAGAGGTAATCCTCTTGTTTAAGATGTTGCCTATTTGAAGTCCATAAGACTATTTTCTCCCAATCATCTTCACTGCAATGGGGGTTGCATAGAGCTTAAATTCTTAGCAAATAACACTTTTAAGAGCATTACATTTTCAAACGAGATGGTCTCTAGATTTATGCTCTTCAATTCATAGGCTGTAGGTTGGATTTGTTTTGAGAATATTTGACTCTGTCTAGAGTGCTTATCCTATTTCTGGTGGCAAGCCACATGATGGATGATGTTTTGAGGGGATTGTGTTTGAGTCATCCCAGCTTGTTCCATTGCACGGATGTTGGATTCCTAAACACGTTGTAACAAGAGTTGTTGGTGAATAGGTTTGATGCATGTCTTGACACCTTATACTATCCTTTAAGCGTTGACTTGGTTTATTTCTAGGAAGATTTTTCTGAATAATGGAGAGGCCTAAACTTTATGTCACTCGTTGCCCCTTATAAGCTCTTTGACCTTAGCTTTGGGGTTTAACATGTGCCTCATATGATAGGCTTTAAGGAATAGATACAACACACCTTTTTCACTCCAATTATTGAACAAAACCATGTGTTCTCTCCATTCTTAATCTCCTAATTAACCTTTTTCCTTAGCTCGAAGATTTGCATCATGGTCTAAAAATTGTCATACTTGTACCTAATCTCTCAGACGTTGATTTTCTAGGTAGTGTGAGTGAGCCCATGGCACCTAAAGAGTTTCCTTATCTATATGGAGCTTCTAAATCCTTTGTTAAGTGGCATTTTGTCAGTGAATTGCATTGATCATAAACTTAACCCTCCTTTTATTTGCAATACAATATCAACTTATTTAAGTAAATGAATTTTTGATTGCATCCCCAGTTTATAGAAAGTTTCACATCATTCTCTCTAATGCCTTCGTAAGGTTCGTTGACAATACTACCGACAAGATCTAATATACATGTAGATTATTTAAGATAGATTTGATAAGTTATAGCCTACCTGTATAAGTTAAACTTCTTTTATTCCACTGAATGATTGTCTTGTGGAACATAATAAACAAAGCTTGAAAGTTTCCATATATTTCACTTTTGGTTAAAGTAGAAATTCCTTGATATGCAATTTGGAGACTTATTGTCTTCATACAAGAGATAGTGGATAGCTGTTGAGCTTGTTAATCTCTCCAGTTGAAACTAGCATGCATCAATTATTGTTGTTGATGTTGAGATCATCAGCTTTCCAAATGAATGAAGTGAGTTCATTAAAACCTTGATTGAGCTAGCATATTCCCTACAAAACATAAGTAAATCATCTGTAAATGGGAGATTAAAAGCCCTTAGCTTTTACATTTGTTGTGAAATCTGAAAGAAGGATCCTTCTTGATGTTGTAATTAGTGTGCCTGGTCAACATCTCTATACAATTAAGAATCAATAAGGTGGTAATGAGTCTCGTTGTCTTTAAGTCCTCTCCCTCCCTTGAGCACCCAAGACATAGTTATGTTGCATTTCTTAATCTAGGTGATGAATTTTTATGGAATACCAAATGCCTTTACATAGTGTAAGATGAATTCCTAATAAATTGAATCAAAGGCCTTGTGTAAGTCAATTTTCATGGAATAGCTTTTAACGGAGTCATTCCTTTGGTAGCCTTTTAATAACTCTTGTGCCAATATAATATATCACCTATGTTCCTTTTGCTGATATAAGCTCCTTGTAATTTGATTGTGAGAGATTCCAGTATTTCATTCAACCTTGAGCCAACTACTTTGGATGTTATCAGGTATAGTGTTACAGTAGGCTATAAGCGTGAATTCTTTGAGTGAATTATCTTTAGGCATCTTTGGTACTAGACAAATGTGAGTTTTTTCTTATTTCCTTTAGTATTTTTCCCTAGTTAAATAAGTATGATAGTTTTTCTTTTTACTCGTATTTTTATCTGGCTCTAAGATTCTTTGAAGAAGAATGCATTGAACCCATCTAATTAGAGCTTTGTCAGAATTGAGGGTAACTAATGCTTTTTACATCCATATCTAACAAGATCATGTGTTTCTTCAACAGTTATTGCTTTTGGGATAAAGAGTTAAGAACCAATGAGGAAGAAAAAAAGTTAGAAGTCCCAAAAGTTTTTTAAAGTGCCCGGGGACCTCCTCCTTAACTCCTTAACTAGGTCTAAGATTGTGTTTGTATTTATTCTAATTAATATGGAAATTAAAAGAAGGTAGTAACTCCATCTTGCATCCATCAAACTTTTGATTTATGCTTCAGAAGGAAGTGGTGAACATCAAGTGCTTTGACATAATTGCTTAATCTTTTCTCTCAATTTTTTTTTCTTTGGATCCAAGTGTATATCATATTGTGCTTAAGTAAGAATGCTCTTGGTCTCTTTAATGTCAAGGCTTTTGCTATTTGCAAATTTTTGATATAGTTCCTTGAGTTACTTTTTCCACTATTTAAAGCTCTTTGATACTTTTATATTGTTCAGATTCCTCTGCCTCTTTGCCATAATTTTTCCTATTGCCTCGTAGAATTCCTCAAGTTTTATTAGGTAGTTCGTAAACCTAAATAGGGTGATTCTAAGCATACTCCTGATCTCTTTAATGTCAAGGCATTTGCTATTTACAAATTTTGTATATAGTTCCTCAAGTCCCTTTTCCACCATTTAAAGGTCTTTGATACCTTTATATTGTTCAAATTCCTCTACTTCTTTTGCCATAATTGTTTTTATTGCCTCCTAGAATCCCTCAAGTTTTATCAGGTAGTTTGTGAACCTAAATAGGGTGATTTGAATAAGGCCTTAGCCATATTATGAATTTCATTTAGTGAGTGGTCTGCGGTGAGACAACTAACAAAAATAGCCTTAATTCCCTAAGACTTCATTTGCTATAGATGATTTACCTGAGTCCTTTCTAGCTTCTTTCTCATAAATCATTTTCCTTGTTATTTCTATGTTAAAATTTTCCCTCTCAAGTAGAATTTATCACCTCTATATTGATGCTGCATGATATGAAATTATAACAAGGTCCTTTCAAGTTCACACATCCTTCCAATTCTGAGGTGTAGAGAATACTATTGAATTCTCCAAGAATTATCTGTAGTGTTCATATTGAAGTTTCTATTTTCCAAGTCCTTCCATATGTCAGACATTTAAAAAGATAAATTCGTAGCATATTGAAAGGTAAATTATAACCTATATTCATTCAACTTTAGCTCAGTGAAAGTCTGAATTGCTTGCTCTTTGAGTTGATAACCAACTGCCTCTAACTAGTCAGGGCTATAAGCTACTACAATCCTCTCTAGTGAGCCTTATGATTTGTGATGATTTTCTAATTACTCCTGATTAACGTGAACTTTTTACATTAATTTTCCTTTAGTTTAGTTTCCGAAGGGACAATCAAAATTGGCTTTACTAAGTGCAAATAATCTGAAAGTATATGTTAATTTTTAGGGCTGTTAATAACCTTAATTCTAAGCTAAGACTGAGATTAGAGAAGTTATGGAGATTTTTGATTCCCTCAGCCTTAGATTTCCTATTAGACTTCTTTCTAATTGTAGAGTGAAAACCTCTAAGCTACCAACAAGTTCATTAAGTATATATACTAAGAGCGAGTTGGGATGGACGACCACGCAATGTATCTCATCCGTCTATTTAATCTGACGGCTTATCTTGTTCATTTTTTTTTTTTTGGCCAAAATATCTTGTTCATTGAATGTTGTATCGTGAGGCGACTACGCAATACATCCCGGTCGTCTATTCAATCTGACGACTTATCTTGTTTATTGAATGTTGTGTCGTGAGGTGATCACGCAATCCATCTAGCCCGTATATTTAATCTGACGGCTTATTTTGTTCATTAAATGTTGTGTCCTCGGGCGACCACGCAATCCATGTCCTTGTGAAGGCTTATATCTGTTCATTGAATGTTGTCTCCTCTTCCGCAAAACTCTCTTTGTTTTTCCTCTCCGTCCTTGCCTTCCTTTGCTCTCTCACTTCTTTGGTTTCCAGCTTTGGTCGCTTCTTTTTCGTACCCTGATGATTGGTAAGTCTGCAGCTGTTTATTGCCGTAGTTTTATATTTCTGTTTGTCACTTTCGTTCACGTTTTATCGTGTTCACAAATGGCCTGCGGTTTTCTCTCTCTTTGTTTTTCCTGTTCGCCCTTCCCTTCCTCTGCTCTCTCAGATGTTTATTGTCGTGGTTTTATATTTCCATTTGTTACTTTCGTTCACGTTTTGTCGTGTGCATAGACGAGCTAGGGTTTTCTCTCCGGCCTGGGTAAGTTTGCTTCATTTTTTCCCATCTTCTCTCTCTTTGTTTTTCCTGTTCGCCCTTGCCTTCCTCTGCTCTCTCACTTCTTTTGTTTCTAGCTTTGGTGGCTTATGCACAGATGACCTACGGTTTTCACTCCGGCCTGGGTAAGTTTGCTTAATGTTTTTCCCATATTCTCTCTCTTTGTTTTTCCTGTCCGTCCTTGCCTTCCTCTGCTCTCTCAGCTGTTTATTGCCGTGGTTTTATATTTTTGTTTGTTACTTTCGTTCACATTTTGTTGTGTGCACAAACGGCTTACGGTTTTCTCTGCGGCCTAGGTAAGTTTGCTTCATTTTTTCCATTTTGTCTCTCTTTGTTTTTCCTGTCCACCCTTGCCTTCCTCTGCTCTCTCACTTCTTTCGTTTCTACCTTTGGTCAGTTTTCCTTCTTGGTCAGCACCTATATTCAGGGAAGAAAAATCATGCCTCAAATAAAGAAGACGTAGTGTAGACTTGCATATGACGACATTTATCATGTTCTTCATCGTCAGTGTTAACAAACT
>JANITW010000008.1:45458510-45480025 GCA_027564335.1 Erythroxylum williamsii
TATCACAATTCAACCCCCCCTTCTTGTGTATCTTGATCATATTATTGTTCAATATATTAACGTGTGATTCACTTCAGGAATTTTGTGGGGTTATGTTCAAGTGAATTTCTTGGTGATTTTGTGGCTGAATTAGAGACTAAATTAGAGGCTTATTGATGTAGGAATGGGGTTAGAATGAAAGGAGTTGCGTTAGGATTAAAATCTGGAATTTTTTTTGTGTAGGTTTCAGGTTTTTGGTTATAACTTTTGTTATGATTGTGCTATTGAGTTGAGGTTTAGGTTGAATTAAACTTGAGAAGTTTTTCTAGAATTCATATGAAGGAAGTTCTATCCAATTGTGGCTTTAAGGGCTTTGAATTTTGCGTGGAAGTTGAGATATGTGTGCTGGCTGAATAGTTGTGATTCTAGTAATGAATGAATTGTTATTCGAAACTTTGGAGAATTTTCTAGACTAACATAGACAGATTTTGTGATTTTGGTCTTCATGAAAGTTGAAGATTTGCTTGTTAGCTTTCTATCTCCACTAAGTATGAATTTTTTTTATTTGTAGGTTAAAAGTTATGGTGTGTTAATGTTCAAGTGGTAATTCAGCTTAAAATGTGTTTTGTGCACAAATGGCTCTAAGTGCATAGGTTTTGTGCTTTTTGTGTTCTGATGCTAATTGTGGACTGTTAAGGGTGAAATTGGCTCAAGTGATCTTCTGAAAAGTTGTATAGGATTGTTTTAGCTTTCTAATGAGGTACAATATGTTAATTTTGGATATAAGGATTGTAAGTTATGCATTTTCAAAGCTTTGATATGGTTTAGGTCATGTACTGTTTTAACACTCCTTAACAGGGCAGCCACATTAATAGGTGAATTTGACCTAGTTAGAATTAGAATTTGCTTTGAAGTCCTTCTTGAGAATTGTAGTATATTGTCTAAGCTTTTCATTTCTATATGGTATGGAATTTTTTGCTAAGGGTATATGGAGTTATGAATTTTGGAAGATTCTGTTACTGTGAGAATGAGACTTATTAAGGCAGAAGCTTTGCTTGGGAATTTGATTTGATTAGAGATGGAATTGGGTTCCATGTTGTTCATGAAAGTTGTAGAATTTGTTTTTCTATTTTGATTGATATAAAATTTGGAACTTTTGGCTAAGGGGATGAAAAGTTATGATTTTTAGAAAGATGTTGTACTGTTGTGGTAAATATGTGACTAGGCAGTGTTTTTGGAGTGCATTTTTGACACCCTTAAAGGTGAAATTGGATTTTTAGCTCTGCATGAAACTTGTAGAATTTTTCACGATCTTTCCAACAAGACCTTATTTGTGACTTTTGGACATGTGGGTAAAGAGTTGTATAGTGTGAAAGAAGGGAGAGTTAATATGTGGTTTTGAAAAAGATGGAAAATGAATATTTTGGAAAAAAAAAAGAAAAAAAGAAAATCAAGCAGAATCTCGCACCTTGCGAGGGCGACACCTCGCCCTCGCGAGGTCGCGAGGGCATGCAAGGACCACTGAATATATATATATATATGTGTGTGTACTTATTTATTTTTTATTTGATTAATTTGTTATTAAATTGGCCCAATTTCATTCTTCGCCAATAACTTTTTCATCAGATGTCTGATTGACCCGATTCTCAAGGCATCAGATTTGTGAAATATTTAATTTCAATTATTTGTAAAATTGGAAATTTTTAGAGATGAAATTAACGTAGATTGGTTAGGTCAAAGAGAGGGGACCGAATAATTATTTTTCTGATCCATCTTTTATTTATTATTGGACCTATAAAGGTCCAAATTGAGTGTTTTTAGTGTCTATGGGTTTCTAATTTTTAGAAGAACACTTTGTGATGGGAAATTGTGATATAGTGCTGAGAATGTCACGAACATGTATTGTACAAATTTTAATTGCTACATGTGCATTATTAAATATTTCTGAGTGTACCTTTGGTGATGGTGAATATTTTGAACTATTTAGAGGCGCTTTTGCAACGTCACCCCACAGACGTTGCCGAGTTTTTCAGGCTTTTGCTCGGGAGCTATCTGTGAGTAACCTAGATGGTTTCTCAATTATTAATTGTTTATAATTTTGCATTTATAAAACTGTGGAGAATAATGGTGGGATTGTGCGTTGTTTATGATTGGATTCCAGACCGAAGGTGTCCGATGTATTGGGAGATTATAACATAGAAATGTTATTTGTCTGAGAATGTGAGACCTTCATGTTTTCAATATGATAAATTGTGATTGTGATTTTAATGTGACTATTTTTGAACTAATTGTTTGAATGTGATAATTTGGGTTTTGATTGTAATGTGATATTGCTCAATTCCAACATATGCATTCCATGCATGAATGCATGATCAGTTAATGATAGTTGTGATCGGAACAGCCACCGAGAGCTACAAGATCAACGTTTATATTTGGGCCTCGAGCCCTACAGTGATTAAGAGCCTCAGGCTCAACGATTAATGCGCCCATAATAGGACAATTCAGAGCCTCAGGCTCAACGATTAATGCACCCATATTGGGACAGTTCAGGCGCTCGGTCACAACACCGAAATAAATTAGAAAAGTGTCACATGTGCATGTCATATGCATCTGATTTTTAATCTCTTTGATTAAGTGAAAGGTTAACTACCTTATGTTTCTGTGGTACCAATCATTCCGAATTGTGAATTATGAACAATTGGCTTATGCTTGAGTGTTTTATGAATGCAATTAGTGATGGATGTCAAATATAATGAAATGTATCAAATTGTCTATGTTCATGTGAAATTGTGCAATGGGATTAAATATGCAACAATATGAATATATGTTATGTGAAACGATGTGTTGCATGAATTGAGTGAACCATCGATGATGGTTCCTCACTGAGTTCGCAAAACTCACCCAAAATTTGCAATTATTTTTCAGGACTCAGAAGAATACCCCGTTAGGCAACGGGCGTATGGCACCTGCTGGTTAATGAAATAGAGAAGTGGTCGGGATCAGTTCGCGTCTGCATTAGTTTATTTTTATTTTCTGAAATTTTTGTACTAATAATTAGGTCAATTTGTAAAGTCAACAGACTGAAATAACTGGTATTTATAAAAGGGCCCCCGTGGCTAATGTGATTACTAATGATTGTGTATGTTCATTATTTCCGCATTTTGCATGTTTGTGTTTCAAAAAAAAAATTAATATTGAGTTTTGACTGAGTGATGTAGCACGCCACCCTCACAGGGCACAGACTCGGATATCACCGTCGATGTCGGGTTCGGGTCATGCGGGAGTGGGGTGTTACAAATTCCTTGCTGCGCTTTCCTCTCCTTCTTCTTGTATCTAAAGCCTTTGCTTTGTCAATCTATCTTCTCCTCATTTTTGTATCCTCAACCAATTTGATTTACCTCTTGTTCTCCTAGGACAACTTGGTTAACAAAATCCTTTGGTGAGAAAGGAGAAGAAAACACTTTAGAGGAATATTTTCTTAGAAGAAAGAAGGAAACAATGAGACATTTCTCATACTAAGTTTCGGCCATGCATAGGTAAGAGGAGAGAGTTGGTCAAACCAATGCAAGAATGCTTTTCTTACACTCCTAATTTCAGTTATGCATGATAAGAGAGAAGAGGGTGAAGCATCCAATACATCACACCTTTCTTTAATAAAACATAAAGAAGCCATTAAATGAGAATCTTCTCATTTGTTTTAAGATGGCTATATGAAAAGTCCAATCACCTAATTTTATCATGTTAATTTTAGTTTTTGATGATGTAAGAAAAAGATGGTCCATCCAATGTACATTTTTCTTCTTTAATCCAATCAATGCTAATAGGTTATATGCTAACATTGAAAGATAACCATTAAACCATTTAATGGTAAGTTCATAACTCTATTTAGTGATGATAAACCATAATAAAGACTATCTTTATTTAGCATTTTAATGTCAAATGTGCAGCTACTTATTCAACCCTAATAAATGAAATTGTTCCTTCATTTCTTTTAAAAAATTTGTTTTAATATAATTAATCTAATCAATTACATTAAATAAAAGTCCAGCCCATTTCTAAATCAACATTTAGGCTTTTAATTAACCATTAATTAGTGTAAGCCCAACATTCAATTATGGGCTTCTAAAACTTTCATTTATATTTCTTACTTAGCTTGATAACCTTCCTTGAAGCTAAGTGATCTTATTGGACTTACGATAATTCAAGCTCCAATAAGCCTAGAATTAATTTAATATCAATAGAATTGATTCTAGCTTATTAACTAAATGTCATTCCACTAAAGAAAATTATTTGAACTCTTGAATTATTAAATATTATGAGAACACATATTTTATGTCCAATTGTAAACTCTATTTAGAACCTTATTATAATCATTCGCACAATAAATGATAAAATTACCATTTTGCCCTTATGTTGATTTTTTTCTTCTAGATGTCCCGGTTTACTATATATGGTGATTAACACACAAGATCTCATTTTGTGTTAAGACTTGATGGGTAGCTAGTCTATCAAACTACTGTCGCTAGTTTAATCACTAAATCTCCTTAAAACATCTAGAAGTGATGATAGCACTATAACTCTTTATTTGAGTGAACGTTCCCTGATACATGTTTCAATTGATAATTCCAACATGCATACACTAGCTTAATACTCTGTAAAAATCCATTCCGATCATATCAAGAATTATAATAAAACACATACGAGTTTACCACTCATCAAAATTGTGGCCCATAATAAGCGAATACTTAAGTTGTATTTTTTAAGATTAAAGTAACGACCCACTTTATTCTTGAAAACATACTTGATTCCAAATTCATTTAATAGTGCCATTACCGATAGTCAACTACTATCATGATATAAAACTCATCATTCCCTTTAAGTGAACTCCTTTACTTTTATGGAGATAAATCGCAACACTACAATCTAAACCATAATCAAGTGACCAACTTGATTATTCAACTGTGAATCCATTAATTTAGATTCTTATAATATACATGTTTCCCATACATCTCTATATATATGTATATTACTTGCAAAAGAATCTTGTTACCTTTTGACTAGATATATAATGCTCACACAGATAAAACCAAAATCTTTTGTTTTATTAATAATAAATATTTTCAAACTGTACTGAAGAAGATAAAGTTACATGTAAATACACTTACTTTCCAGGGCACCATATTTACATAACTCCAATAGATTTCTATATTAATAAGTGATTTACTTCACTTCTAGCTTTTTTCCATAGCTAAAATTTTTTTGTCTCTTGAGACATATGGTTGAATATACTAATATCAATCCATTGTCCATAGTTTTTCCCTTCATCTTCTCGTATTCTCTCTTTGACATCTTTTCAAGTTTTAAATGAACATTATCCTTCACACCTTTATCCATATTTATAGGATCAAAGAGATATTCACAATACAGAAGGTCTTCCATTATGGGCACCCAAATAGAGTAGTTTGATGATGTCAAATTGACCATAGAACTATTTATACCTTCCATTAAGATCATTCTGATACCACTTTTTAGAAGACTAGAAAAAAAACAAACGAACCACAACTATCTAAGAGGTCAAATTAAAAACAACAACAAAGTAATCTAATTAAGTTTAATTCGATGATATCAATCTCAATATCAAGATCTTAATAAAGAACCAAACATAGGGATTTACATTGAGAGATTTTCAATTGGAGTTTTGAAGGTGGTTTGATAAGCCCAGGGAGCACTTAATACCTATGTATTTCAAATATAAATGGAAGAAGTCCTTTAGTTAAAGGATTAACTAACATCTCCTCAGTCTGCAAATGCTCTACCTCATTGTTACCTTTTTGAATCATCTCTTTTATGGTCAAGTATTTGACCTCTAAATGCTTAGACCCTGTGATATTTTTATTGTTGTTACTAAGCAACACAATAGCAAGATTATCACAAAACAAGTTGATGGGCCTAGCCACTAAATCAACACAAAAAACTTAGAAATCAAGTTCCTGAGCTATGGATCATGATGTTTGCACCTTATATGCTCATATGTTTTGATGTATTATGACAAAATGATTGTTATTAATAAAGATGATGATCCTTTTACCCTTAGTAATACGTGCTATTGTATATTGTCATAATGCATGTCAAAGACTTAAGGTTCGTGTCGATCTTAAGCAATTTAAAGGTTATTAGGCATATATACAGATTGACCTTGAGCCTATGTCAATGACATATACAATTTGAAAGGGTATCCATAGATTTTAACATGATATAGGGGATATGTGTTTAATCCCATAAAGGTGTTCTCTAATGTAGTGTAGCATTCAGTGAGAGAACATAAAGGTTTTCTCTACTATAGTTTAGCATAACATTTAAAGAAAATAAGATTTCTTTAATGTACTTTTTCATATGCAGTTTACCATAAAGTTTATAGAATCGAGACCTATAAATGAAAATATGATACATTTTAGAATATATAAATATCATCCTTGTTTGCCACACTCCATTTTCTAATTTATGTTAGTAAGGCATTAGATATGTATGATAAGCTAATGGTTGTGCATCATTAAGGATAATATAAAATAAGTTAATGTTCCGAGATTGTGTGATTATTGTTACCTAGAGAGCTTCTTCTAGATTGTTTGACAACTAAAACTAATTAGATTGTATGTCTTAATTAGTTACAATCTAAGGAAAACTTGGGATTAATAGAGCATATTGTTAATCTACAATTAATAGTTTCAAATAGAGGAACAAAAACAACATTACGATTGATTATGCACATTCATTTAAAGGTTGAGATTGAATTAAAAGCTAAACTAGAACTCATTGATTAATAATGGTAATTTTGTATTGTCCCCCTCCCCTCTAGAAAAAATCCTATACACTAATATGTTCATTATAAAAACTAATCACACACTATTTGTGGATATGATCCTTTATTATCACTACTACATGTTTAGTTGTCTAATGTTAGATTTTATGTTCTAGTGTGTTCGACATGCATCAAGAGTTTTGACACTGATGTTAGGGAATAGAGTTGATTTAGTTTTTTTATTTAATATTAATTTGTTTTTTGTTTAAATATTTGTTTATAAATGAATTATATATTTTTTGAAAGGGGCCACAAGAGTTGAAGAACATAGGGTGTTTCTTTTGTAAGAAGAAAATACATAAGAAAGTCGACTGCTAGAAGTGTAAAGTTTGGAAGATGATTCATGAATCCAATTTTTCTATAACCATATTCGGTTCTTTGTGGTTAGATAGTGGAGAGTCTAATCATGTTGCTTCCATAATGAAGGAGTTCAGATCTAGGAGATAGGTAACTAAAGGGGAGGAGAAGCTAATGGTTGGCAATAATGAAGAAATTAATATTTTGTATTTAGGGGATGCATGCTTGAATCTTAATATGAGGTTTGTACTTGTATTACCAGACACATTTTATATACCATCTTTTTGACAGAATCTGATATCTGTATCAATATTAGACAAAAAGGGTTATCATTTTGTCATTGAAAATGCAGTTGTACAATTATCTTTTAATGCAAAACAAATTGGAACAGCCTTCTTGTCATATGGATTCGTTCTATGACAAATTACTATGACAACTACATAAGTATTTAATAATTCTAAGTGACCTTGTGGAATTATTAGCAATATTTATTAATGGAAATTTGTATATTATGAGCTTAATTTTGAAAAAGCATTTCAAAATAGTATTTTAGACAAATTGATATTATATTATATGAAATGTTATTTATAAGCAGAGTTTATGATGTACAAATGAATGTTTATGGAGATCATTTTATCGTGAGCTTTCTTATTGTATAGGATTATTTTAGTTATGATGATATGAAAGGTTTAATTTTTAGTAAAATTTTTAACACTCATTGAGCACATTTAGCCCACCCATATTTTTATTTTTTTTAAATAAATGACCCTAGGTATGTGTACAAGTGCTAAAGTAGTTGGGATCCCACCGCATAATTAATAGTGTCATTGGGTGCTAATATGCTTATGTCATTTTTCTATGTATGTGTTTTCATGAAATTGTCTTAGTTACTTGTATATATGGGTTAAATTATTTTGGAAAGGGTTCAAAAGTGTGATCTTGTAATATTTTTGGGAACTATTGCATATCTTTGAACAAGTTTTAAAATGTACATTTGTGTAAAGAATGGATGCATATAAAAGCTTTTAAATGAAAGGAATACATATGTTTTAACTTTTTAAAGTTTATTGAAGTGACTGTTAAGAATTATTTGCTTGTGGTTGCTTATGAGTGGACTTGAAGTCCAAAATTTTTAGTTGAGAAACTAGTGTGAATATAGAAGTGTTTTGAAATATTGCATGGTTTTTGAAAATTTTGGGAATGTGAGAACGTAGTCACTGTGATGCCAAAAATTTTAATAAAATGATTAAAAAAATTTCCACTAGTTTTTATGCTTTTAACTTTTAAAATATAAAACATTTTAAACAATTAAATGACTTGGCTTTACGGGAACCCTTCTTTTGAGTTAGATATTGATTAGAGGGCTATCATGGGGTCATTGGGAGGGCTCCACTAGGGCTCTAGAAGGGGAACTTTGGGATGGGTCCTTTTAGGCGGTATGAGAGCGAGGTTTTGAAATGGGGTTGTCTATATAACTGTTATGATTTCGTAATGTGATTTTACATTGTGTTTGTGAACTGGGCAACCCTAAAATTTTTGTTATTTTTCATGCATAAGATTTTAAAACAAATTTTTAGTTTTATATAGTTTATCTTTGAATTCACAGCATACTGCACTGACGAAACCTTAGGGGCCCTAAAGCCACACTAGTGGCTCCAACACTTAAAGTACCTTCAGCTTGAGAGGCTGAGCACAAGGATGGTTTAGTAAATGTTTTTCTTTGTGAATCAACCCTGTCCATAATAGTTAAGACTATCAAAGCCACTAGTAGAGTTTTGTTTAAACCTTGAGTGAACAATACAAATATTGGAAACGACAATGAGCTAGCTGTGGGAGGCCCTAGTAATGTCAGGGAGTTTGATTGAGTGTATTTGTAAGTTAGGCACAAAAGTGTTCGATTAGAGTAGAGATCCCAAAAGTAACCTAATTTGGTTGGATTGTGATAAGCATAATAAATTTAAATGGTTTAGTGACAGAAGGATGAGAGAGAAATATCGTCTAGTCAGAAGTTAGTTAGACCACCTACACTGTCTAGAGACTCCCGAAACACTAAGAGCTTAGTACCAAGGTGTAGCTAATTTGGAAAGAGATCACTTGTATAGACTGGGGTAATTGTAGTAACCCATTAGGATGACAAGGATAAATCTGGTACTGTGATAGATACCAGTAGTGATGAATATATTAAGATCAATTTCAGAACTACCCACTCGTATATGATAAAATATTTTGTTAGACAAATTGGTGTGTAGTTAGAGCTTTTAGAGTGCCATATGATAATAATTATTTTCACTAAAACTACGGCGGTAACATAGAACGTTCGTAGAGGCAGTTACATAGTAGTTAAATTTAGAAGCTCTCTATTGAGTTGATATTATTAGATATCCATGATAATGAAGTCCTACTAGGAAAGGAATTGACTAATAGTTTATTATGTCGATGTGGATTGCTTTTGGAAAAATAATTTATGAATATATGTGGAGTATGAAGTTGCTTATTATGATTAAATTAGTTGAGGATTGATTATTGATACAAGTAATTAGCGACTGACTTTTGTTATGTTTAAATGTTATGACCTTATAGATTGATTAATTAGAATAAATATCAATTTTAACATAAAATTTTGTTTTTAAGGCCAAAGTATATTTTCAATTGTAAAGTGATTTGTGGATTTGTGCAAAGTAATCTTATGAATGACATTGTGGTGGAATCTTTAATCAAGATTGATGATCAAACAATATTTTTGAGAACAATGATCAGTTTGATGAAAGCTTTCAATTGTGTGTATATTATTATATTGATTCTAAGTATTGAACATTCATTATTTTAAGTTTCTTTTGATGTAAGTCAATTGCTTATTTCTGAAAATTAGATGAGTGAAAATGGTGGTAAAATTTCAAGGAAATTTTAGTGAAAAGTTTTGATCCATACTGGAGAATTGTCCCATTAGAATTTATAGTAATTATTTACAAATAATTATAATTGACAATTGGAAGAATGATAATAATTATGTATGAGACCTTTGAATAAGTATAATATAGAGAGTTTTGATGACAATTTTTTTTAGTAACTAATAAAGTCCTAGATTGAGTTCTGAGATACCTAAAACCATACAAGTGTTTTGTAGTGTTAGAAATGGACAAGTAAAGATATCTTTATTGAACATTAGAGTTGTGTAGTGGAAGTATGAGGTATACTCCTTGTTTGAAGAGATTGAGGTTTGATATGCTCGAAATTGCATTATAAGATGGTAAGATTTGAACTCTGAGGTAATAGATTGGTTTTTATGTGAATAGGACAATATGTTAGTGTCGTAAGATATGATCTTAAATGATTGATTTGCATCCAAAGAGTATGATGCGAAATGACAAAGGTACAATAAATAGTTCAGTGGTTATGGATTTGAGATTCGAAGCTAAGGAGTCCAGGTGAGGCATAAGAAATACAAGAAAAATGTTATTAATTTTTGTTTATAATTTGAAATAATGAGAAAGGAAATGTTTATTATTTAGAAGTATAAACAATTGTTTTGTGGAGAACCCCAATCAAAAGTTTCATTAATAGTAATTTAAGTAAATGTGAATTGTAAAAGTGTTAAATGCATGGTTTGATGTATGGTTAATTTGGTAAAGTTATGAATAAATTGATTTTTAGTAAGAAAGAGAAAGTAATGATTTAGAAAAATGAGTTTCATGTGAAGATAAGCTACAAATTCCGAGGGCATTTTATTGAGAGGTAACGTTATGTTCATGCTAGGTTAGGAATTATACGTACTCATCATGGATGGAATTAAGAAAGAAATTCTAGATTAAGTCACTCACTAATGTGTCCTATGCATTTGAGGAACACAAAGAGCATCATTACTTGAAAGTGCATTATGATCGACAAGGTATAACAAAGTATATGATCACATGCTTGTGAAGTCAACAAGTCAAAGCCGTGAGTTAAAGAACTAATAAAAATTGCTTAACCAGTTCCTATCCGAGAATGGAAATGGAAACGTATTATGAAGGATTTGATGGTAGATATGGGAGAAAAAGGATCAAATTTACAAAATCTACCCATAGTTAATAAGATAAAAAATTTCGAGTTAACGTGATAGTATTTAAAATCGAAAGTAGAGCTAGGTGTAGAAATAAAGGAAAAATTTGGCATTTAAAATCAGAAATCAAAGAATTTTTGTGAATATCATCATGGAAGGAATAGTCTATTTTAAAAAATGTGACAAGTTAAGCCCATGATATGTTGGTCCCTATGAAATGATTGACAAAGTAGAAGCACAAAGAGTGGATGTGAAGTCAATATCCGTATTTAATGATGAAAGAATGAAAGCAAAACCATGGAAATGATTAGATGATTTTTTAACCAAGGTTAGGGTTTTTATTATGTTATGAGTCAAACTTCTATTGTGATGTTTTATGATGTTCTTAGCACGGTTTTTATGCTAATGCAGTAAAAAAAATGGAGAAGAATTGATTTGGAATTGGTTTTAGTTGAAATTCAGCCAAAGGTGCTTGATTTTGTAAAAATTTGTTAATGAAATTTTATGGCTTAAATGCGTTTAATAAGATGTCATGGAAGAGAATTTGGATTAGTTTTAAGTATTAGAAATCAAATGGAATTGAATTGGAAAAGTTAAATGTTAAATATGTTAAGTTTAACCTTAAGAGCATTTGTTTTTATAAAGTATGGTTATGATGTAATGTCCATGTGAATGTGATTAAGGATGGTCATTAAGTTTATTTATGGTATTGGACTTATTAAATGAAGTGTTATGTTACTATTTGAAGAAAAAAATTAGTATATGGAGTGTATATGGAAAGTAATGAAGTTGACATCGTTTATGGTATATTTTATTGGAAAATGTATTAGGGAGTTGAATGTATTCTTATTAGGTTTTTGGATTGGAAAACGAAACCAACTAAAGGATTTTGAAGTGGTGAAAAGGAAATTAGCAAGTTGTGAGTGTATTTTAGTTGTTTTATATGACTAAGTTCTTTACAAAAGAATTGATGACATGATACTATACTTTAAATTGATTTTATACAAATGGTTTTCATTTAATCATGAAGTGAATATTTATGTTGAGTTTTATACATTTTACAAGTAAATATTACTAGCATAAGATTATGCTTTAGTTGTAATAACCCATTCTCCATATTGAGGGTTAGAGCTTTAGTTGTCATTGGGAATTCATGAATTGCATTTCATTCACATGCATATCATTAGATACACGCATGAATTATGAATTATGATTTTGTACACATTGCAAGGAATGCATATGCACTCAATTGACTCATTTTGGTGTATGAAAATATTAACCCATTCATGATGTGAATTGTGAAATGTTTATGCCTTGAATTTTGGATTGATTGATTATAAGTAGTGAATTTGGAATTAATTGATATAATTGTTAAACAGAGGAATTAAATGTACATTTGGTCTAGGAAAAATGCCAAGTGGTAAGAAAAATTGATACATAGAAATTAGGATGATTAAGCCTATAATTGAGTGACATTTAGCATTGATCATTGTGTGACTAATGGATTAGTAAGTTGATGACAATTGGCAACTATGATTACATGAAATATGAATTAGTATTATTGGTGACTTATGGCATCATATTTACTTGATAAATGTTGTTCATGTCTTTAGACATATGGCAATTTAATTTGGTGACACGTACCATTGTAGTAAGGCAACATCTAACACCTTAGGTGTAAGCTTCAACAAGAGCAACTCTACCTAAGCTCATTCTCGTTCTTCCTTCCTCTCACATAGCATTGAAACACTCTTCTCTTTCACCTCCCTCTGTTTGTTTATGATCATGTCATATTTCTACATAAATAATCCATGTTTTACCTTCACAAAGTTAAGTAAAAGATCATATTGTTGTTGTTCATTGAACCTAGCCAAATTCCATTCAAGTTCCACCTTGAATGTGTGATGATTCTTCATGTTTGGAGTACTGGTTTAGGGTTACTTTTGAGCTGGGATTAGAAATAAACAAGTAAGTAAAAGATTAGTGTTTATGGTATGTTATAATAGAGAATTGATGATGATGAATTAGGATGAATTGTGAATGATGTTAATGATTGATTTTGCTAGAAATTCTGCATAAACTTGGGTACTTTTCTGTTCTATTTTTGCATGTACGAAAATAATAGTTTATAGAATGTTAAATGGATGATTTAGGTTGAGATTTGATGTATAAATAAAGGTGGATTCATGGTAAAGATAGGTGTTATTGAGGTGTTCTTGAATCTGGAAAATTAGAGTTGTAGGTCGAAATTCTAGTTTCAATTTCATCTTCCTCTTTCAATCTATTTTAAATGTCCTTAGGGCATGAATTTGGAGCAACTCAGAATGAAAGTTGTAGATATTGGTCTTAGCTTTACCTTTATGAAAGTAGCTAGATAAAATAGTGACTAAATCTTGAGTTATG
Organism: Erythroxylum williamsii; assembly: GCA_027564335.1. NCBI lineage: Eukaryota > Viridiplantae > Streptophyta > Magnoliopsida > Malpighiales > Erythroxylaceae > Erythroxylum > Erythroxylum williamsii. Next base: position 45,472,088 of record JANITW010000008.1, read on the forward strand.
CTTGTTTTCCTAATACTTCTTATGACAGGGCCCTGTGCAGGAACCTTATATTATTTCTTGATTTTTGGGGACTTTATAGCTCGAATTAGTCAAAGTATAAAACATGAAAAATGTTTACTGAGATCATATTAATGCTTTTGTGAAACAGTTTGGCCAGAAGATATCTTAATAAGTTTATGTAGTTAATTGAAGTATAACCTGAAGAAGGGATTATTTTGAGGTGGTTGAGTTCAAATCTGGAAAATTATGGTTTGTAAAAGGAATAAATGAGTTATTTTAATGCAAACATGATCTTAAGAGTATGAAAAATGTGCATAAGGTATGGATGAATGAACATTAAAGAACACGGGGTAATCATGAATGAGAATTGAGTAAATGCATAAAAATATATTACTGGAAAAAATTAGGTGAATGTATAGATATAGCTTGCTAAAATTCTAGATTTAAAGTAACAATTGTGTGTATGTTATAAGAGGTTTTTGATCATGAAAATGTTTAAGGATAAGTGTAAAATATGAATTGTTAATAGTGTAAAGATGTTTTTATGAATGCAAATGAGATCTAATGAATATGAGTATGGTGAATTAGGTATGATTGAATAAGAATTGAGGAAATTGTGTGAATATATAATACTAGGAAAAAATTGATGAATTTATGAATGATGAATGGAAAGTGATCAAGTTTACTTAAGGCATAAACCTAATTGCAAACTAAATGATGTGCAAGTCATGATGTATAAATGATTAAGATTTGTGAATAAGGTTACATACCTAGAATGATCCATTGAACATGCATTGAATGACACATATATATATGTGTAAATTTGAGTATTTATTTGATTGATCAAGTAGTGACGTGTACATGTTTGTATTGTTTGATTTAGAGGCATAAATCAACCTATAGCATCCAGACATTACCGGTTCGTCAAGGCAATAGCTAACTGGAGTGTACTATGAGTAACTTAGATATGTGACCTCAATTAGAAATGTGTTCTATTCATATTGTTTTGATTAAACTTGATTTCTCTATATCGAATCGATACTGATATAACTATGACATTGATGATTCCAAACAATTGCTTGTCCGAGAAGTTTGATATTTGGGATTGTATTGGGATTGTTTGTGATTTGAATAAGGAAAATGAATTCTAAACTACAGGTTGAATGTCGGCCATAAATTCAATGAATTGTGGTAATTGAATGTGTTTCTTAACTAAAAAGTGATTGATGATATATTATATTAAAATATTGCACTTCACTGCATAAATATGCATGTTCATATAAAGGAGTTATGATTGGAGTAGCCAATGTGAAAAGAGCTTTAAGCTCAGATATAGGCACACAGAGCCTCAGGCTCAATGTTTAATGAACTCGGTATCCACAACGGGTATAGGACAATATTAAAACAAGCCTGATATCCAAAACAGATACGGGACTGATAACTAATAAATAGGAACTCAGTTACAACAAAGTAAAAATGGAAGTGAGTCTCTTTTGCATTTGCATTTGCATTTGTGTCTTTACACGTGTTTATGAAATTGTTTGCAAATGAATGTTGAATTATATTGAGATAACATTGTGAAATGCCTATGAACTTGATGATGATATGAAGAATTGTGATAAATGAGTGAAATATTCTTAGATGATTATATGAAGTTTTTGCATTTAAAAGGTGCTTCTGAAATGATTAAGTAAAATGATTGTATTATTAAGGTGCTTATTAAAACATGATGAATAATGTGATATATGAGGCATAAATCTATATGATTTGTTATATTGATTGAGTTGGGTTTTATTCATGTGATATATATGATATGTTTTGAGTCAACACATCGATGATGGTTCACTCATTGAGTATGCAAAACTCATCAAAATTACAACGTTGATTTTCAGGTATTGAAAGGAGACCTTGTTTATAAAGCAATATAGTTGGTGTCTAATATTATCCATTTTGGGATCAGAACATGGCTCAAAAGTTTGGTTAGCAATCATCTGAGGAGTTTAAATATAGTGCTTTTGTATAGTTGTTCATCTCATGTAGAATATTTTGTATAAACAATATGAACACATGAGGTTTTTGTATTGTAACTATATGGATAGTTTGTAATGAAATGACAATGTAAAATATGTTTTGTTTATGAAATGAGATATTTTAACATTTTAAAAACTTATGATCTTTATGATGTCATATGAAGTGAATGTGATTGCTCTAACATGCCATTCCCACAAGGTATGTGCTTAGATATTATGAAGAATGTCGAGCTTATGTCCTATGGTAGTGGGATGTTATATTAGTAATATTCATTAGCTATATATTGAAAGTTAAAATTTGTATGATTGGTATTTACATCAAAATTATCCATCAAATTGAATGATTATGAATCCTACCATAATTGATTTCGATAATAAGATGAATTGAAAAAGTAAGAGTGTGCTTTTTCCTATGGTACATTATTAGGCTTTATACATGTTACGATACCAGTTTATTGTGGTTAATCTATTATGGGTAAGCAATATAGAACCAACTCCATAATTATACATGAGCTGTAAATTGAAAGTTAAAATTTGTATGATTGGAAGTTATATCAAAATTATTCATTAAATTGAATGATTATGAACCCTCCCATAATTGATTTCGATAATAAGCTAAATTGAAAAAGTAAGAGTTGTTTTCTTCCTATGGTACACTATTAGGCTTTATACATATTATGATATCAGTTAGTCGTGGTTAATCGTATAGTACCCATTCTAATGGTTGGCTTATTTTTTAGAATAAAAGTTTTTAGAAAACTTATTGCCACCATTGTTTATTGGTTAAGGGAAAAGGAAAAAGGAAAACGGAAAATGGAAACTTGTATATTATAAGTTTAATTTTGAGAAAGCATTTCGAAATAGTATTTCAAATAAATTGAAATTGAGTTATACGAAATGTTATTTTATAAGCAGAGTTTATGATGTACAAATGAATGCTTATGTTGTAACATCACATCACCGATGGGAAGGGTAAAATAGTAATTTGGAATGGGTTATGAGTGTGTAAACTTATCTCGGCATGATCATGCATAATATGGCTTCCATATATGCATGAATAGAAATTTTCTCACATGCATATGATTGTACATGCATTCATGACATTTCCTAGCATATGTGTTTATAAATGTGTTTATTGTGAAAAATATGATTTGGTGCTTGAAAATTAAATTGGAGTGGATTTTTGTGTGTTTTACATTTTTGGGAAATTTTAGAAATTTTGCTAGAAGTTTTCGGGAAAAATTTTCAGACCGAAAAAATTGCAAAGTGGCAGACTGATTGGAATTCCGATACTGAAAATGACTGTCCAATTGCACTGGAAAGCTAGATGCATGATTTTAGGAGTGATGTTTTTGAGCCATTGGAATTTGGAGTAGAAATTAAATTGTATTTGGAAAGAACCCTAAGAGTGCTTAAAAACAAGACAAGTGGCAAGTGACACATGTCAGTTGCCTAGCTATGTCTTAAATTTAGTGGTGTTAAAATTAACCTAACCTTGGCAAGCTTACACGACATTTCTAAGTTGAAAGTGAGAAAGGTGATTTTGAGTGTTTTTTCCTTCTCATCCGAAAGTCTACTTCTTCCTCCTCCTTCGTGTGTTTCCTCCTTCTTTTAAATTGCTACTCTTCTCTTCTACCTTAAGTACTTCCTTACCATGTATTCAAGCTTAAGCCTTCTACCTCCCTTAACGTAGTGATTGTCGTTTATATGAAGTGAAGTAGAGGATTTGGTGAGTTGGTGAAGAATTGAAGCTTTGAAGTTTGTTTAGGTGAGGGTTATGTTTTGTGTTCTTAAAGTGGTAGTTAAAGGCATTTATTGTGACCACTTGTTTATTAATTGCTTGAACTTGTGTTTGGTGTAAATGGGTAGGTTATTTTCTTGGTTGATTTATGATTGATTGAGGATGAATGATGTTGAATATGGTATTGGTAAATTAAGTGATTTGGATTGGTTTTTATGAAGTTAGATGAGTGGTAATTAAAGTAAATAAAGTTGTCTGTGGGTGCTGCCATTTTAGGGCTATTTGTTTAAGTGAAAGTCTTGATGAATTTTGGGCTGATTTCTTGACTAAATTGGATGCTTATTGGAGTAGAAATGGTATTGGAATGATAGGAGTAGAGTTAAGTGTAAAAGCTGGAAAATGGAATGTGAATATGTTTTAATTTTTAGGTCATAACTTTTGATATGGTTATGCTATTGAGATGAGGTTTGACTTAAATTAAACTTGAGAAGTTTGGCTAGAATTATTATGAAGGAAGTTCTGTCCAATTGTGGCTTGAAGGGTTTCTAATTTTGCTTTGAAAGTGAGATATATGTGTAGGGCGAATAGTGGTAATGCTAACATTGAATAATTTGTGACCTGAAACTTTGGGAAATTTTTCTAGGCTAAAGTAGACAGATTTTGTGAAATTAGTCCTTATGAAAGTTGAAGATTTTCTTGTTAGCTTTCTATTGCCACTAAGTACGATATTTTTCGAGTTTGAGATTGAAAGTTATGACTTGTGAACTTTCAGATGGTTTTTCAAAGTATGAATGTGCTTTGTGTGTGAAATGTTTCGAAGTATAGGTTTTATGATTTCTGTGCTTTCTGTGCTTTGAAGCTAATTTGGGACTGTTATGGATTAAATTAGCTTAGGTGATCTTATGGCAAGTTATAGAGGAATGTCTTAGCTTTGTAATGAAGTATTATATGCTAATTTTGGATGTAGGGATTGTAAGTTATGAATTTTTAAAGTATGGTTATGACTTAGGTGATATGTTGTTTTAATACTCTTTAACAGGGCAGCCACAATCATGTGTGAATTTGATTTAGTTAGAGGTGGATTTTGCTTTTAAGTCCTTTATGAGCATTGTAGCATGTTTTCTGATCTTTTCAGTGAGATAAAGTATGGAATTTTTGGACAATGGGTTAGGAAGTTATGATTTTTGAAAGATTGTGTTACTGTGAGGATGACACTTATATGGGCAGAAGCTTTGGTTGAGAAATTGATCTATTTAGAGGTTGAATTCTCTTCCATGTTATTCATGAAAGTTGTATAATATATTTTGATCTTTCGTTTGACATAAAGCTTGAAATTTTTGGCAAAGGGAAGGGAAAGATATGATTATTGGCAAAATGTTACACTGTTTTGGATGTTAATGATTAGGTAGAAACTTTGATTGCATTTTTGACACCCTTAGGGGTGAAATTAGTTTTCAAGCCCTTCATGAAACTTGTAGGGTTTTCTGTGATCTTTCCAATGAGACCTTATTTGTGATTTTCGGTTACTTGTGTGAAAAGTTAGGTTTTGAGAAAGGAGAGAAGGAAATCAAGTGTTTTAATAAATAAAAAAAAGGAATTTGGAATTTGGCAGGTGAGGGACTGAGCCTCGCCCTCGCGAGGGCGAGACGCGCGATCAGCCACGCGAGTCGACATTGTTTGACACGGGCCAACCTGATTTGGCCCAACCTAAACCTCTTCCATTCTTTTGTGTAAAACTTTTTCATCCGACCTCCGATTGACCTGATTCTCGAGACATCGAATTCGTGAGTCCTTTAATTTCATTTCTATGTAAAATTGGAAATTTTTAGAGATAAAATTGGCATGGTTTAATTAGGTCAAAGTTAGAGGACCGAATAATTAATTTCTAGTCCGTGTTTTGTCAATAATTGGACCTATAGAGGTCCAAATTGAGTGATTTTGGTGTCTATGAGTTTCTAAAATTTAGAGCAAAATTTATATGATGAGAATTTTTGGAAGAGTGCTGGGAATGTCACGAACATGCATTATACACATTTTAATTGATAAATGTGCATTTTTAAATATTTCTAATTGTACATTTGGTAATGTTTGTATATTTTGACTGTTATAGAGGCGCTTTTGGAACGTCAACCCACCGACATTGCCAAGACTTTCAGGCATTAGTTCGAAAGCTATTAGTGAGTGACCTAGATGGTTTTCTCAATTATTATTTGCTTAGAAATTTTGGTCAATAATGGTGGGTTAGTGAATTGTGTTTCTGATTGTTGATTCCGGACAGAAGGTCCGATGTATTAGGGAGCTTTGACATAGAAGTGCTACTTGTTTGTGAATTGTGAACTACTTGTTTGAGATGTGATAATTTGTGACAAATATATCGTTTCATTGTGACATACGCATTCCATGCATGAATGCATGATCAGATAATGACAGTTGTAACTGGAGCAGCCACCGAAAGCTAAAAGCTCAATGTATTTAGGCCTCGAGCTCACAGTGATTCAGAGCCTCAAGCTCAACGATTAATGCCCCCATATTGGGACAGTTTAGGGCTCGGTCACAACACCGTAATAAATTGAAAAAGTATCAGATACGCATTTCATATTCATTTGATTTGATCTTTTTGATTGAGTGAAAGGCAAAATGCCTTATTCTATATGCTAACAATCATGTGGTACGTCTGAATGTGAGTTTATGAAATAACTGTGTTATGCTTTAGTGTTGCATGAATTGAGTGAACCATCGATGATGGTTACCTCACTGAGTTCACAAACTCACCCAAAATTACAACATATTTTTCAGGACCAAGAGTAAACTCCTAGCTCCAGAGGGACTTTTCCTGCCGTGCAGATCGTGTTGACAAGAGAAGTTATGGCTCACAGGTCGGTCAACTGAAAATTTTGGGATGACCTAGATAGATCTGTTGTTTTCCTCTTTCATGTAGCATTTTGTCTTAGAATTTTTGGGATTTATATACAGACAGTACAGAATGACAGATGTATAAACTCCTTAATTTTGATGAATAAAATGAGGAAAAAGTTGGTTTCAAAAATTAGTGATTTTTATATTGATGTTTTATTATTATGATACCATGTGAATTACAGTAGTGATCGTTTGTAGGTCACCCTTATCGTAGGATATGTATCGGAATGACCTACGGGCGTCCCGGTGTATACCCTGCGGTAAAGGGGTGCTACATCAATCACAGATATTTATGACAAAAAAACTTAATTCTGATTTAAAAAGTTCAAGAAGATATTTCATCCAAGCCACTCATGTTTGTGATATTATATGAAGAAAAGAAAGAAAATTTAAAGTAAAAATACTTTACATATATGAGTTGAAGTTATTTTCCTCTTTTATGTTCACTTTTAAATATGTGGTGAAGTTCTTTGAATTAAATTGAATTTGAAAGATTATTTAGTTAAGTTAAATTGAATTATAAGTTGGTTTAACTATCTAAAGATATAGGTGAATGATGACTGGGATGGTGGAACTAAAAATGATGATATTTCACCAATTTTAATAATTTTTTACTTTCCTAGAATCTAACCTATATAGACAAGTGTTTTTAGGATCGATTTGCTTAAGAATAAGCAAAAACTTAAGTATAAGAGTATTTGATGTGCATAGAAATGCATATGTTTTCATTAGTTTTTAAATATATTGTCATACTTAAATCACATTAGTTTAATTGCTTTCGCTATGTTTTAGGTAATTGTTTAATATGTTAACTTTGGATAAGTTTTTGTTTAGAATTAAAGAGTTATGTAAGGAAAGAAGAAATCTCAATTTATGGTTGAAACACAAGACCATATGCCAAGCCGTAACTCTCCTAGACCACTTGGAAATGAAGAAATAGCCAAATATATAACCTCAAGAGAAATTGTGTGATAGAGAAAATATCTAAAAGATAGTTTTATATAATTTTATGTCTCAGCTTAAGTTACCCCAGAGAAGATAAACCGTTTTGTCATAACAAGAAAAAAATATTAGTGACCAAACTAAAATTTGTTACAACAAATAGAAAATATTAGTTACCAGCATATGTTTTGTCACGAATACAATTAATTCCCGTCAAAATTATTTTGGCACCAAATTTCATAGGCTTTTAGTGACAAAACTTAGTGATAAAATAAATTTTAACACTATTAATATATTAATAGTGACAAT
>JANITW010000008.1:45546869-45564466 GCA_027564335.1 Erythroxylum williamsii
TTATTTTGTGATTCATGTTTATAAAATTATTCAATTATTGAGATATGATTGTTAAATCGTAAAAATTTTATTTTTTCCTTTACTTTTATGATTTGATCATGTTCGGTTTCCAATTGCTTCAATAGAAACTAAAATTGTGAAGCTATCCATGGTAATTGAGATTGAACCTTTAGTAAGTCAAGCTTGACTTAAAAGGCCGACTTTACTGGTTCATGTAGTGTCTTAGTGGTGATTCTGAGTGAACAGTCGCCTTCATTAAGATGGTGTATTGCGTAAAGTTGTCAAAAGCACATATCTTAAAATAGAGAATGGTGAAAAAAAAATTGAGAAGACCTTGTTTATATTTCACAGTACAAGCTTCTGTAGTTCCTAAAGTTCAATATTTTCTCACAAAAGAATCTCTTTATTTGTTTGGAAATTTTCATGTTGATTATGCTAAATTTGATATCCAGATGCTTGCACTGGATGGAATACCCATGACAGTTTTGGCTCGTATATATCCGTAATTGGAGTTTGAACAATCACTTCAAGGTGAATCTATAAAAAAGAAAGATGTGCCCCAATTCCTTGGGCTGTTGAGATAGATGTTGCAAGTCCTCCCACTTGTATTCTAGTTCACGACATTAAGATAAGGACCTACCTGTCCTCCCACTACCTATTTTCAATGCCGCTTATTCACCACTCCGAAGCCCTACTCGAGGCCCTTTTTGTTTGACCCTGTTGTATCTTTAAAAAAATCATCTTACTGCCACTCGAATTCATACTGAGCAAAGGAAACCACATTCTATATATTTTTAACTTTCTTAGAAATTTTGATTTTTTAATCAATAACAAAACTTGGTTTATTTCTTCTTTTTTAGGACCAAGGAATCAAATGATATTAGTGTTCCAAATTTTGGATGTTACTTTTCCGCTGAATCAAACCTTTTCCTATCATACCGTTTCACTTCCTATCATATTAGTTATTTTATTAGCAAATGTGATACAAGTATGTATTAGCATAATCAACTTAATACAAATAATAATTTGAATAATTTAGTTAAAACAGGAGATTGATGTGATCATAAGTACTCACTTAACCTTTCAATAGTCTGAACTATGAGCCTGCATAAGTAGCTTAATTGATCCTCTGGAAAGTTGTTGTCAAAACTTTTAAGTGCAAGTCTCAGACAGTAATAATGTGAAAGTTTTATCCAATATAATGACTCCTTGTATGCACCGAATATTTAGGTAACCTTTTTAAAGAGTTAAGTAAGATTAAACTATAATTTACCCCTCCTCGCCACTCCGTCGGCCACAGTTTGAGAGTGCCTGGGCCAAAAATTCCACCTTTTGAGTGTTAAGTAGTCTGAACTCTGAATAGATGAAAACTTTTTCGTACTATAGTACTCGCTTTACGAGCTGATCTGACTCAAATACAGAGGACCTGGATTTCTTGTTTGTCCGGCTCGGAAAAACCTGACCTCCAACTCCAACGATCAAATTATATTTCTTTTATAATGTCCTGATTTTCTATATTAATGTGTGAAATGTCAAATTCTACTTTCTGCATATTCCGAATAACGAACGGAAAGGCTGCCCACCATCTTCTAGTAAAAAATGCTTTAAAGGTAGCATCGTTCCTTTATTTCCTTCAATATCCAAATTCAAAGCAGCTACACTTGGGACGAGTTTGAAATTTATGTTCTTTTGCGGAGTAACATTTAGGCATGTCGAGCTTGAACACAAGTCGCAGTTGCACCAGTGGGAACAGATTCACCATTTCTGGTCTAAAACCTAAGCGCAGTTGCACCGGGCCAAATCAGAACAACCGTGGTGAAGTGGGAACCAATTATTATGACATTGATTGAAATTCCTGCCCAAATTGTTACACAGCCTTGCCTTCTTTCCGGCGTGACTCAAGGTACCAAAGAAAAACTGATTATCTACAACACCCCTATAACTGTAGATTTTACATCATGAAACTCACATATGAGTGATTATGAATATCATGTCTAGAATACAGGGAAAAACCTATTATACTGTGGAAAGAACCTGAGAAAATAACACACAAAATGATTATGAAATATCCAAAATTTTGGGCGAAGCTTCACATGTTAGACCTTACGGCAGTTAGATTATCCCATTGCTGTTCGTGCGCCTTCGCGAGCTTGAATGGGTGGGCTAATTCAGTCAGTCACAAATTGCAGACATAATTCCAGAAAATCCTTTGCATGAGAGAACCTCAACTTTGGCAGCACCGCGAGAAAAAAGGTCATACCATAAATGTTTCTTGTTGAATGAATTTGAAAAAGCACTTCTACGTCATCTGTACAGAGTTCACGAGGCATGTGGTCCTTGGACGACCAATGTAATCTTTTGTTTAGTAGTATCTTTAAATCCAACCTAGGAGTGGAAAACAATGAAATACAGCTTCATCACCAGAGAATATGACCAGAGCATCAAAAACAGAACGATATTACCTACCAGAAAAACACTTGAACCATATACTGAACCGAAGTTTCAAACAGAATAAACGACTTACTTCAACAGAACTGTCAGGGGGAAACCATCGCAGCAACACCCCGAGATGTGCAATGGCAGGAATGAGCTTAAAAAGTAGAGGAGTTGTTACCTGCAGACAATTTACTTCAGCAAATGCACAAGTTGATACTTCAGTAAACAGACTGTGGGTAGTCAATTGCCATCAACTGACACAATATTAGACCACAGGGACAGACATCCAGTCTAGGGATGGCATTTTAGCTATTTTAAAAAAATACTTTTGGATTTTGGGCTAGGCTAGGGCTCGAGCTGCCCAGCCTGAAATAAAAAATTTTCAGCTGAAAGCAACATCGTTTCCAAATTTTAAATATTTTGGGCTTGGCCCGGGTCACATCGAGCTCAGGCTTTAGGTTTTGGACTGGGCCGAAACAAATGCCAAGCCTAATCCAATCTTAATATTCATCTCTTGCAATTCCTAACAATATGGAGTATAGAAGACAATGCTAGTTGAAGTTCAACACTCTATTTCCCATACCAAGATGTACTATTTGGCCTATTATTTTATAGGACAAACAGCTAAACACCAATTAGTTGATTAAAAGACGTACAAGTTGAAATTCAGATAAGGTCACTGGTCGTTACATAGAAGGAAATAGAAATAATAACCACTCCTAAAGTTTGTACAAGAACTAGATATCAAACATAAGATTGAAACAAACGTAAGTATGAATTCATGCAGACAGATATCAAAATATCACTTTAAAAAACTAGGAATCAGTCCTAATTCATGAATTCATGCAGACAGATATCAAAATATCACTTTAAAAAACTAGGAATCAGTCCTAATTCTAAAATCCGTTCTTAGAATGAATTTCATTCTTTCAAACTATATCAACTTCTCTTAAATTCAATATAAGAACATGTAGACAGGCAGTGACAGATTCTAATTTAACCATAACTTCAGTTTGACTAGTAATTGAAACTGAACTCTTTTCTATAGAAGTTATTGAACAAATATACTAGTATTCCAATCAATATATAAAAGAAACCTAAACAAAACAAATATAGCATGAAAGTTGATGTTTTCTGCCTAACCCATAGGAAGAGATGACAAGAGTTGACTTTGACGATTACAACATTGGCAAGTACCATCATCACCTTCTCTCTTTTGGCTACGTCATAATTAAAACAGCTATGTTTCCTTATAGAAGTATAGTAAGTTGGTTTGGAAGTCATCTTTGTTTTAACCTTTGTCTCTTCCAAATCAACAATTGGTGGATGAACTACTTTACAGGATCTATCCTCTACTGTTCTCCAGCAAAATTTAACATATCCAACTAGTTTCATCTTTGCAAATCTAACCTTTCAGTATTCTGTCATAGTGCACCAATCAAAATAACCATCCATATCTGCAGTTCAGTCTAAAGACAAATCTGATCATCCTCAAGCAATCATATACTTAAAACACATTTTTTTAGTAATATCACCAACCATGTGCCCTTCAGGCCTTTATCAATGTCTTATGTCACTTACAAGTTTCTATGAGAGGCTAGTTTCTCGGCTGTCCAACTCCTCAAAGACCCTCAACAGTTGATTATATGATTTTCACCAACTCCTCCAAGTAAACAATGTTGGTCTGTTGGGTACTGTCTTACCGAGTTGTGATTTGTTTAAGTATTGCTACAATACTGCTCACCCTCTCAAGAATTTGTATGATTAGCTCATTGCTCTCTTTATCACTGAATAATCCTCAAACCCTTACGCTTCATGTTGCCATTATTGAACCCAAGCTCTAATACCAATCTAATATAGGAGACACCAACTATTTGACAAAGAATGTATAAATTCAAATTTTGGGCTACTCAAGTTGTTTTATGTTTTTTGTGGCTTAAAAAAAATAGTGCTGGAAATTTAGGTTGCGGTGAATTATAAGGAATGAACTAGAACAAGAAAACCCCTGACAAGAACTAGGATTCACACTTGGCATTTGAAACAAACAGAACTGATGAAATCAAATCAATAGATCGCTACAAATCAGTTATACAATTTAAGATGGTCGAAATATAAAATGTCATAATTCATTAAAAATAAACATCTCAAAATTTTAACATACAAAAATACAAATAAGCATGAACAAATGATTCTAATGTAGCCATAATCATTTTAACTGCTCTAAATTGGAACTAACTATAACTTTATAAATATTGAACTGAACAAATTTAATAGGATTAAAGATAAACAAAACAACAAATCCTATATCGAATAAATATAGAACAAAACTAGATGTCTTTGACTAATCTGGATCACACTCTATCAGCATCCATATTATAAATTGTTATGTCTACCATCCACAAAGAGAACATGTTACATTGAAGATATAGCCTGTGGCTCTTTTGTGGTTTGGCTTACATTCTTTACGTCATACAAGTTTCAAATTAAGATTAGTCATCATCATTTTAGGAGGCTGTACAATCAGGAGCTCCAATGATTAGGTTATCAGCTAATCATGTCCACCAGAAAATGCAAGTCAACAGATGTCTAGAACCAGTAATCTGTACATTCACAACAAGAACAAAAGAATCCCTGGAAAAAACTTATTTAAAACAATAAAATACCAGGCTGAGAGCTGTAGTTCCAAGAAGCAGCAGGTAAAGTTTTCCCTGAAAATGGTCCAAATATCAGCTCCACCACATCTCATGATTTTAATAATTCCCCTGGCAAACTTGGGCCAGTAAATCTTTAAAATTTTGACAGGTATGATGACCCAAAATTCCAATTCTGTGTAAGTGCTGTGAGGGATATTCCAATGATGGCACTAACCTCAACCAAATGAAGATTAGAAGCACGGCTGAGAAGAACAAATGCAAATTCTCCTATCTGAGCCAAAGATATTCCGACCTACACACATTTGTATGCTGTTAGAAAATCATAACAGAAGGCATAATAGACAGTGAACATCGAATAAATCTTACAAGGAGTGCAGCCTTGTTGTTGTAACCAAATGCCTTCACTACTGTCGTGATTATGGTTGTCTTGGTGATTATAACTAAAATGACAGATGCTAATAATATATCAACATGGCTCCAGAGAAAATGAACATGGATCAGCATCCCAATGCTGGAAAGAAAAAGAGCAGCAAAGAAGTTTCGAATAGGTTCAATCTGCACAAGGAACAAGCTCAGCTGATTAGAGACCATGAACATGCAGGAAAAAAATGCTATCCCCATTTGGGCCAAGACATTAGCAAAACCAGCAGGAAAAGCATATTAGAAAAGCCTCAGCAACACAAGTGAAATTAAAACCATAAGCACACTTAAAGTCATCATTCAAGCCCTACATTCTAATGATAATAGATAGGTTTATCTTAAGATTCTAGAAAATAATAGCTTCATTTCATGCCCCATTCACCTCTCCAAATTCTTTATGTACAGGAAATCATCAGTTAGGTTACTTATTCAGTTAAGCTGGTCTCTGTGTATTCAATTTCATGTCAGGTTCTTGCTTATAGGTAGTCTTCCATTCAAATGATGAAACCTGTACCATTTTAAGTCCTGAGAACTATGGTTTGCTGTCCATTTTGAATTATGCAGAAACCAAAAGGCCTATCAAAATCAAATCAGTGAAAATAAGCTAGAGCGCAAAGAGGTTAGAAAACAAGATTTAAAATACAAACAGTGCATATTATGTACCTGCTAGTAAAAGTTTCACCTAACAAGCAGAAAAAACAAATAGTTCAAGCCACAAAGTCTCGCAACAAAAGCCAGAAATTTTTTAAACAGGGATGTTGGATTACAGTGATGAGCAAATAAGTTTTAACAAAATGGAACTCAATACTATTCTGGAATATTATATCCCAAACGATAAGAATATGAAGCAAGATAGTTTCTTTAGACGACCAAGTCAGCATCTCAACAATGCAACTCCTGCTTATCATTTACTGCCACTAGTGAAAATACTAAGAATGTGTCCAATCCCATGGATACAATAACATTTTTCATTAAATTGGATATTTGTTGTTTTATATACCTCTAGTTGCTCTGTCACTAATGTATGTTGAACTTCCAATGTGAGAAGTACAGTACTGAAGTTGTTCATTTGTACTACGGATCTGTGGCTTTCCACATCTCTTGTACAGTCCAATATACACTAACACAATTAATCAGACATGGACATGCTGGTTGCTAATCCTGCTTTAGTTAGCTAATTTAATAGCCTCTTAGATAAAAATTTAAGAATAGTCAATCGGGTGTAAATATTCACATCTTATCGATTTTACTGTAGTACAAGATTAAAGATGGGAAGAAACAAACAGATGAGGTCCCTGATGAATACATGAATGCATTTTAATCAGCAAAATACAATATTAACAATTAGCTGAGACAAATAATATCTTTGTTTCTATGATAGTTGCAGTCCTAGCAACATGAGAACAAAGACAACTCTTGAACTTACTAGACATAACGAGAAAAAAGAAATACTAGGCACTAAAGTCATGCCGAGAATAGCTAGTTGAACCTCCTGATGGTAAGATTTACATAACTTCATAAATGGAAAGAAATCAGATTATGTACTCAATAGACAGGATAACAGATTATGTAAACCTTACTTGTTCCAATGTATGTTGAGCAAGATCGGTTGTCGATATCATCACCCCAGCTGCAAAAGATCCCAATTCCAGACTCAGGCCCAGCTTATCACTACACTGCAACAATAACAAAAAGAAAACATGGTTAACATGCAAGTTAAAATAAATGAGGTAGACAACTTATGTAATCTAAAGAAAACATTTTTATGATCATAAAAATGTTTTCTTTAGAGTACATAAGTTGTCTACAAAAAGTTCTACATCATGATGTAGGATCAACCATTTAAGGCCTTGCAAGGAGGGCTAGTGGCCAAAGAAAAAGTAAATTTGATACAGCAATACCATTTCCAATAAAATATCATAGGGAATTAATTTGATTTTAATCTTCCATGTGATTTGGCATTATAAAAGAAAAGGCCATTGCACAATTAACTTTGATTTTAACAAGCTCAACATCTACTGTAATAGCTGCATTCCCTAGAAAAACCAGACAGCAAATGACTGTGTAATTGTTAAATTTTGTAAGATTGGGCTCAAATAAACTGAACACATACAAGATCAAATGAGTTTCATCCTAAAACTAATTGGTGATAGGTTGAGTAACTTTCTAGGCTTATATGCATGCTCAAGCCCATAGATTCTTTCCATGTAGGACACTCTCACTTATAGTTCAACACGCCTCTCTCATGTGTGGGCTAATTTAAGGCCCAACATGCGACATAGTCTATCATGTTGAGGTGGTGACGACTAACCCAAGAGCAACTTGCTCTGATGCCATATCAGAATTTAGGGTTTTAAGTTGTTATCTATTTAAGGACAACACAAATCAGGAAACTAATCCCACTAAACTAGGAAACTGAATCTAACAGAAAATCCCTTAAATTGTGTGATCCTAACAATACACATCTTATGCCCAATATTTACCTAAAACAGAATTACGAATTCTCACAGTAATCATAAAATATCAATGTTGGTTGGAGGAAAACAAAATCAAATAAATCTTAACATGGAATTGAAGATTGCAAGAAGAAAACTTCCAATGCTATGCCGAACCACTTTATAAAAATTAGAGCAGATAACCAACCAATAGTACCTGAACTAATAAATGTCATGCAATGTAATAGATTTATCAATACACACAAATGACTTTACAACTCATTGCTTCAAATGGTCAGAGAACGATTGAGAAAAAGGAAAGGAGAAAACACTGACTTGATTTGATATTTCTGCATGATATTAACAGAAAAAAGGAAAGCACCTTGCATGCATATTAATACCATATAGCATATGACCACATTTCCAAATCAAACTAAAAGTGCTCAAGAGATCCCGGATAAGCAGATGAAACATACCCAGGCTACAAGTAAGCAGAATGCAACAGATGCTAATTGATAGAGCTCGTTTGTCTGCAAAATTAAATTTAAACCAAGGAAAAGAACTTTGATTGCTCACATACAGACAAATGCAAAACCAGAGAAAGAACATCAAAACTATATATTTGAAAACAATAAGTTTGTACCTGTGATGATAGGCTCATCATCAGTTTAAGGAATCTAGGAAACCAAGTGCGAGATAATATTGACAAAACAGCCAAAAAGGCTATTACTGTCACCAACCTGATTAATAGAACAGCTATTTTGTCAAAGAAGGATAAAAAGTAGATTTGGGCCTCTTTGGCTGAAGTAAGAGTTAAAACTGATAAATATAGAAATCTTGAAACATTTGTTGCAAGTAAATCGATAACCATCAATAGCACTGATGTGAGTAAATTAAAGAAATATTTTCCTCTGAACTTTGCAAGTCCAGTTTCTTCACTTACAGTTTGGTCATAGATATTACTCCCTGCAGAATTCCTGAAGTTCCACCAAGAACCGGAAGCAAAGCAAATAGCAAACCGACAGCACAGTCCTAGTAGGTAAAACCTTATTCAATATTCAATATGAGTTCATGACAAAGCATTCCACAACTTGATCACCAAAAGCATCAGCAGAATGGTACTATCAGAAGTGTAATCAGGAAGACAGTACCTGTAGAATAAGAGTGCCAATGGTCACTTGCCCATGGAGCGAATTAGTAGAATTCTTTTCCATCAAAAACTTCAAGACCTGGACCAAGTGATAATCATTGGCCAATTAGCATTTCAAAGAGGTAAAAAGGAGAGAGAGAAATAGAGGATATAACATACTGGAAAATAGATTTTTGGTGCATATATCAGAAAGAGAATTTACCACAGCTGTGGAAGACATTGAAAGGAATGCACCAACAAATACCCCTTCAGATGTCTTACCACCAAACAGCTGCAAAAAGGATAAGATTAGAACTGCAGTTTTGTGTAATAAAACTTTAATCAGGAAAATCCATAAGCAATCTTTTTGCGTAAAAAACAACTGCTTTATAGTCACACTAATTGCAAACCACCAAGTCATATAAAGTATAAATTATGAGGGAGAGCAAGGATGCAGGGAACTTCACATCATTATAATATATGAAAGACTATAAAGTCAGTGCTATACAACAATAACAGTATTTGCAAACTAGAAAAACAACTTATAATACTCTCAAAGATCTAGTGAAATACCATGACTGTAATTCCACATAGGAACATAAACAAAAATATTTGCAGCAGACCTCCCAGAACAGCAACTGCCCGAACAACTCGAAGCTAAAATTGAGGTAGATAAATGTCAAGTTCACCAGCAATTTCACTTTATAATAAAATA
The DNA here is from genome assembly GCA_027564335.1 of Erythroxylum williamsii. Lineage (NCBI taxonomy): Eukaryota > Viridiplantae > Streptophyta > Magnoliopsida > Malpighiales > Erythroxylaceae > Erythroxylum > Erythroxylum williamsii. The sequence goes on from JANITW010000008.1 coordinate 45,556,659, forward strand.
TGAGGGAGATGAAAAGAACAAACTTTTGTTGTCGAGAACTCCAAACCCAGTGCAAAGAGCAGAAAAACAACCCCAAACTGAGCCACAGTCTCAACCTACGAGGATATGCATGACAAGAAAGAAAAAACTAAAAGTGAATTATCAGTCAAAGGGTTAGTCATATCTGAGCAAGTGATGCCTGTGGAATCATAAATTCAGAAATTTGTGGTGAGATGACCACCATTTTTACTCTTATACTTGCACAGAAATTTCGTGCCTGATATTATATTCAACTTCCATTACAACATATGTCAATCAAAACATCACAGCGAGTGATTATATCCAACTTCCATTACAACATATGTCAACCAAAGCATCACAGCGAGTGATCAAGTTGTTGAAAATGAATAAGAACTACTCTAAACTAATCAGAGTTAAAAGTGCAGCATCAAGCAGATCATCGTCTACAGATAGACCAACTAATAAAGCAAAATGCAACAATTCAAACATACTTGCACCATCTCACTGACAAAGTTGAAGCCTCCAGGTCCAATAATAGATCCTGCTAACAAATATCCAGTCATTGCCTGTAAAAACTCTATGTTTAGAAATGTTGGCATAGGCAAGAAACTTATAAACACATACAGTGAGAGATTTATGTTGTTTAGACATTAAATAGATCATATTATTGCAATTTCATGAACTATCTATATGGAATATATCAGACCGGTTGTCCAGCACAGGCAAATGCAATGCCACCACAAGCTGCAGACACAATGACGACAACCAAATCCGATATCAATCTACAAAGGAATAAATAGATGGATTCTGATCAGCTTACCAGCTAAATACAACAAATATTTAAAAAGAATCATAAGAAATAGCAAAGATCACCTCAGATCTAGCTGCAACACTGGAAATTTTGATTTGAAGTTAGATATAATAAAGACATTGTCCTGAAATAAACAACCAAAAGTTTCAGAGTTACACATTAAAAGTAACATCAGCACCAAAGGTACCTACTGAAGTAATCTTACCTTTCTATCTATAAGTGTAGGGGTATCTTCGACTCTATTTTCATTGTCTAAATTGAAAACATCATGAAGCTTAAATGACCTAAGATGAAAAACAGAAACATAAATGCCTTAAATGACAAGTCAAATACCAAAATATGTTGGAAAGTGACAAGACATAGAGTAGAAGCTCGTACTTCTCCTCCTTTGTTTCATTTTTCTTTGGCTTCATCCTGGCAACAGTTTCCAAAACTGCCTGAGCAAAGAAAAAAGTATAAATAAGACTTGATAAGTATATGTAGGCTATTCTACATGATCTAAAAGACAAATGAAAAAATCAGTACGTTTTGTTCATAATGAAATTAGATAAAACTCGTAACAATCAAAGAACAATCATGAAGATGCACAAACAAAGTCTTCTCAATCCTCAAAATATCTTGATGGTTACGACTTAACATGCCGTTCAGTTTCTTGGATTGCTAAAAACTATTCAATTGATATGAAAATATCTAATTAAAAAAAAGGAATAAAGAAACCTGTTGTTCTGCTACACTGTTGTTGAAGCTTCCAGAATCAGTTGCTGCCAAATATTGGACGCATTGGTGAGTGGAGTGGGGTATAATTATTAGTCAAAATTTGGAAGAACGTTACAAGTGGTAGATAGGATAAAACAACTGATAGAAGCACCAAATCAGCTCAATGAAAAAAAAATTCTCTCCGTCACAAAAAAAATTCTAAATCAGAGGCTACAATGAACAATCAATATAACACCATTAATGCTAACATCAACTGCATTTGAGTTGATTCCCAACATTTGTATATAAGGTCAACAATCCTAGTGAAGCTTCCTTTCTGAGACTGAAAGTAAGACTTTAGATAAAGCAAAATTACTAGATCTAGTAACAAGGGGTTTGAATTCAAATTAACACATGGTATACTTGGAGTGGACATTCTCATGAGTCTCGGATCTTAAATCCAAGTCCGAACTGGAGTTAAACAAAGTGAGAGAAAAGTAGTAAAACAAAGAAGATCCAAATTAAGCACTCCTAAGTACATCATTAGCATTACTGGAAGAAAGAAGAGCCGTTCTATCTCCACAACTAACCTAACAATCTAATTAGAAGAACAAATGTCAACATCAACGAAAACGAGTTATGCAGAAATCATAGACAGTTCTTTGAGTAAATAAACCCCACGAATGGAAGGAACAAGTAGAGAAAGACAGACAGACAGAGAGAGAGAAACCTTCGTTCTGTTCGTTCTCAGTGAACTCCTTTTCAAGAGCCTTATCGATAATATCGGCGAAGGAGCCTTCTTTAAGCTTAGAAATGGAGGTGTTGGTGGCGCTGGCGTTGGTGAAGACAGAACCATCTGAGTTGGCAATTTCGAAAGCAAGTGAAAGCGGTAGAAGCAGAAGAAGAGCGCCGAATGGGAAGAGACTAAGCTGAAGAGGACACAGAGGTCCAGTTCCTCTTCTACTGAACATTGAAGTGAAAGAGCGGACTACACAAACCACTACAAGTTAGCGCTTAAAGAGAGAGACAGGGAGTTAATGAATGGACAAGGGAGTCAACTTCTGGTCATAGTTCTCATTGTCATAGATCATACCGCCCCACCAACGGATTTGCTTAATATTAATAAATTTATTATATTTTTAATGTAGTTAATATTAATAAATTTATTTCTCGTTGTCATGAATTGTTTAGAATAACAAATCGCAAAAGATATATATCAAATAAATTGATTTATCTATATATATTTAAATATTATTATTTATATTAAAATGTAATAATATTTGCATTTATTAATCTAATTTAAAATAAATATTATTTTTATTTAAAATTAATATATAAGAGAAGTCGTTACAACATTTTTTGTTGTTTTAGGAATGCATGATCTATTATTTTGTTTTCAAAATAAAATTTAAGGTACCTTTCGTACAAAAGATAGTAGTGGACGATAACTCAACAATCTGCTTATAACTAGATCAAACATAATTGTAGTCCATCTACTGGGGATGTCACTACTGCTTGGCGATTCATACTTACATGTTGAATCATCTAGTGCTCCAAGAAAAAATGTGTGATTGAAGGGGCCCAAGTAACCTACTCTATGCAAGTCAAACAAGTCGAATTCCTGCTTAAAGATTATAACTTGGCGTTTGTCGACTAGTCTCAAAGACAAACTCACCCGCCAACCTCCACCTTGATTGCTTGGATTCCCCCACCTGCGCGGTGGTTAAAGCTCAACGTGGATGGTAGTGTACTAGGGAGTTCAGGCATGGCAGGTATTGGTGGCTTAATTCGGGATAGCCATGGTACATGGCTAGCAGGGTTTTCTTGTTGTGTTGGGATCACTACCATCATGGTTGCGAAACTCCAGGCTCTCCGATTTGGTATCATCTTTGCCAGGAATTTTCAGTGTGATGGATTGATTATTGAATCCGACTCAAAGGAAGCACTTAGATGCCTAAGTTATTCTCAGGAGGATCTGCAGTTCCATCCCTTAGCCAATGTGATCTATGATATCCACTCCTTTCTAGCACATGGCCCAAGGTATATTACTGCACATGTCCCGCGTGAAGGTAATCAATGCGCTGATCAACTAGCCCGTATGGGCTCGGGCTTCGTACGTGGCGAACAGGTGTGACACAACTCTTCCCCTGCATTATATTCTCTTTTGCGCGCAGATGCGCATGGGATTGCATTCCCTCGACATTAAGCTTGGTTCCCCCTCTGATGTACCAAAAAAAAACTTGTCGGGACCTATTATTTGACTTCTACTGCTTGTAAATGCAAGACGATGTTAATATGTAGATGTTGAGAGGATTATTGATGTACATAAAATTTTTATTATTTTTACTAGTAATTTCCTTTGCTTGTATGCTTTAATTGCTTTGTTTTAATCTGTTTATAACAAAATTGTAGGTGAATGCTTTGTTTCTTATTGCTTATATAGCATAATATATACAAAATACATGAAAGAGTTTTCCAATTATGTAAACACTAAAATCCCGCTAACTATACACGGATATTGTGAGATATTTTCCTAAATTGTCTCTTTTGCTTCTCATATTTACAATATGTAATATGTACACGTTATTACTCCTCCTTAAGTTAGAACATGAAAATCATGAATGGCTAACTTGCGTAAGAGATAATGAAACTATTGATGTCCAAGAGCTTTCGTAAAAATATCAGCTAATTGTTGAGATGTGTGCACATAAGTAATGACAACATTACTAGTTTAAATCTGATACCAAACATAGTGGCAGTGAATTTCTATATGCTTTGTGCAATCATGGAAAACCGGATTAGAAGTGATGTAGTGAGTTGTCGTATTATCACAAACAAATGCATATGAGCATGAAGATCGACACCAAGTGATTTCAATAGAGCCTTGAGCCTGTAAATAATGTTTGGGAAACCAATGAATGGTACTGCTCGGCTCACTTTCTTTCTATGAAAATTGACTATGATCATTGCCCGGTTGTTGTGGAACTTCACCAACAGGAAATGTAAGGGAACAAGTTGTTTAAATTCTTCAATCTTTGGGTTAATCATCCTTCATTTTCAGATATAGTTGACTCTACCTAGAACTCTTCTGTTGCTGGTACTGCACAATTTGTGCTCACCTCTAAGCTAAAGGCATTGAAAGCTCCCTTGAAAAATCTGAATCATAAAGCTTATGGGCATATTTCGAACAAGGCAAAGGATACACAGAGGGCATTTCAGAAGGCCTACCAAGAATCTCTGAGTCATCCCACGGACTCATTCCTTACAGACTAACTGAAATCCAGACGTAGGCATGCTCTGTTTCTGTAGGAGGCTGAGCACATGTTTTTTTAAACAAGAGCTTAGTGTCGACACTTGATGGAGGCTAACAGAAATACAAGGTACTTTTCGACAGTGGTCAGAAAAAGAAATAGATTGAATGATATTACTCACATTCTTAAAGGCGACAACTCTGAAACTACCTCTATGGAGGAAGTTGCCTCTTGCCTATTTACCTATACCAGGAGCTTCTTGGGTCCTCAAGCACACGGGATAAAGTGGATCCCACGATTGTCCGTAATGGTGTAGTTCTCACTTCCGAGATCTGTGACAGGTTACTTGCCCCTATTACTGACGTGGGTATACGATGGGCTATGTTTGCTATTGGAAATGAGAAGGCTCTAAGGCCAGATGGGTATACTGCCACCTTCTTCAAATACCAGTGGGAGCAGGTTGGTTGTGATGTTTGTGCTGCAGTACTTGAATTCTTTGAGCATGGTCACCTATTAAAGCAATTAAACCATACCATTCTCACCCTTATTCCCAAAACCAAATCTACTCCGAAAGTTTCTGATTTCCAGCCCATTGCTTGTTTAAATGTTGTGTACAAAGTGATCTCAAAGATTCTGACTGAGCGCATGACAGTGATAGTGGGAGATTTGGTGGTTCTAGCCTAACCAGCATTTGTACCGGGGCAAAATATGATTGATAATATTTTTCTTTCACAGGAACTAGCTAAAGGTTACAACCTAAAGCGCATTTCACCTTGTTATCTGTTAAAAGTTGACCTTTCCAAAGCTTATGATACAATCTCATGGGACTTTTTAGAGGTGATGATGCAAGGTTGGGGTTCCCTGATCAGTTTGTTGCTTGGATTATGGAATGTGTCACTATGACTTCCCTCTCGATTTCGATTAATGGGCACCTACATGGCATGTTTAAAGGCCACAGAGGTCTCAGACAGGGCGACCCGATGTCCCCAATTATGTTCCTTTTCTACCTAGAATACCTCTCCAGAGTGCTTAAATTGAGAACTTCTGATCCCTCTTTTAACTTTCACCCTAAGCATAAATCACTTGGGATCACACATTTGGCGTTTGCTGATGATCTTATGCTTCTCTCCCGACCGATTTCTGTCCTTGTGTTATTGGATGGCTTGGTAGACCTTAATAGGGTGGTGGGGTTGAGGGTGAATCCCCTGAAATCCAATATTTTTCTTGGCGGAGTCTGGGGCTATGAAAGCAAAGCTATTTTACAAATGACAGAATTTGGTATTAGGGAATTTTCGGTTCGCTATCTGAGTGTACCTTTGGCTCCAATGAAGGTATCAGTGGCTCAATTTTCACATCTTATCGAAGCAGTGGAATCCTTCATTCACGCATGGAATGGAAAAAACCTATCCTATGCCGAACGAATAGAATTAATTAATTCCGTCATTCAAGATGTGTCATCTTTCTAGCTTCAGGCATTTCCCATTCTGGTGGTGATTCATGATAAAATTGCCTCCATTTGTCGGCTTTTTCTTTGGGGTGGTAAACGCTATCAGGTTTCTTGGGACAATATTTGTTTGCCTAAAGAGGAAAGTGGTCTTGGGCTGAAGAATTGTAAAACATGGAACTCAACCTTGCTATCGAAAATGTTGTGGAATATTCATGCTGAAGCCAACTGGCTTTGGGTGAAATGGGTCCATTCCTACCATCTTTGAGGTGTGTCTATTTGGGATTAGATGCCCCATAAAAAAGATCCATCCTCTTGAAAAAATTGGCTGCGATTCGGGATACTTTGCTGACCAAACTTGGGGGCTGAAGTAGTATTGAGATTGCACTGCCCCAACTTTGTGTTAATGGAGGGTTTTCTTCCCATAAAGTTTATGAGCTATTGCAGACTAAACATCACCTGTGTCCTTGGATGTCATTTATTTGGAAGAGATATATACCTCCCAAATACTCCTTCACTACATGGTTGAGCTTGAAGAAATGCCTGCCCACAAAAGACAACCTTTCCTTTCTAGAACTGGACTATGTGTATTTTCTGTAGCAATGAGCTAGAATTCGTAGCCCATCTGTTCTTCCAATGTCGCTTCACTAGTGCAGTTTTGCATGCAATCCGTAATTGCTTGGGTTTCACAAGGGAAATGAGGTCTTTATTGCGGGCTATTAAATGGATTAGATTAGAAGCGAAGGGTGCTCTTTTGAGATCTAAAGTAATACGGTTGGCTTTTCTCTGCACTATCTTTTTCATCTGGAAAACAAGGAATGCTGCTCAGTTTGATGGAGCTACGTATTCACGGGTGGAAGTAATTTCAAAGATCAAGACTGCTACATATAAGATCTTATATCGTCTTTACCTTACTGATCTCATTACTTTTTAATCAGTCATACTGATTAGCCAGTGTTCTCAATGTGCATAGCCCTCTTATTCTCTTGGTCATTATTTTTTACTTCTCAAGGAGACCTCCATGCTTTGTTGCATTTGTTTGCAGACGGTGGTAATTACCTAGTTTTCAACTTGTTGGACCAATGGTGGTTGACAAATTAAATCCCTTTATGTTTTGATAATAATAAAATATCTAGAAATAGTTTTAGGTATTATTCAATGAAAGGATTGTACAAATCAAGATGAGCAAGTGTCTATTCAATGAAGAATCAAGATGGGAGTTGTCCTCTAAGTGAAAAATGGCATAAAACATGAGGATTATAAAGGATTTGGTCGTATGTTACCATTGAAGGCAATACAAGTCGACTTACAAAGCACAAGTCAACTTACAGATGAAGCAAAGTCAATACAAGTCGACTTATCAAACACAAGTCGACCTATCGAGGACGACAAGTCGACTTACCTGGTACAAGTCGACTTATTGGAGAGCGGAGATGAAACTTTTACGTAAATGGTTGGAACAAGTCGACTTATACATTCGACAAGTCGACTTATGGATGCACAATTTCAGCTCCAACGGTCCAATTTGATAAAAATGGAATGGAGATTATCAAGGAACGGCTATATCCAATTAAGCAACGGCTAGTAGAGCTCCAACAGCTATATT
>JANITW010000008.1:45658236-45670457 GCA_027564335.1 Erythroxylum williamsii
CTCGGTCCCCAACACCAGCAGGTGGCCCCTCTTCTTCCTCGCTTCCCTCGCAAATCAGGAGTCGTAGATGCTTGTCGGGGCAGACGTGGGTAGGGCTGTAATGCTGGCCACATTTGAAACACAATCCCTTATCTCTCCGATCCATCAATTCCTGGTAAGAGAGGTTGTGGGTTCCCTTTGGACGCCCTTCGACAGTCCTCTCCAAGCTGGGTCGCCAATCATTTCCTACATCTCAATTGGTCCACTGATTTATGCCTCCGCTGGTTGGCGCCTGGGGGCGTGCCAGTCCGGGTCGCGCACCAACCCAGTTACTCCCTCCCACAGCCGGGTTTGGAGGCCCAACCCGTGGAGCTCCCATGGGTCTCCAGCCCACAGTCGATTTGGAGTGCGTCGAAGGAGAGCTTACGCTCCACTACACGTGCCGCTGCTATCAACCGGTAACGAGAGGAAGGATCTAGTGCCAAAACCTCCAACCTTATATCCTCTCGCAATCCTCCTAGGAAGAGACCCATATACTGATCTTCGGGAAGAGGAGGAACCTGAGCCATCAACATTTCAAACAGCTCCACATACTCATCCATGGTGCCCTGTTGCGTCAACGTCTTCAGCTAGGAAAAAGGATTCTCGTTGAAATGATCACCATACCGATCGAACGAGGCTCTTTTGAAGGTCTCCCAATCCAGTCCGGGCTTTGACGCTAGGAGAACCTTAAACCAGTGCCACATCATTCCCTCCATGCAAATCTGTGGTAGTTGAACTCGAAGCTTCGGTGGAGTTCCCTGAATGACAAAATAGAACTCAGCTCGAGAGACCCTTCCTATCGGGTCGTCACCTTGGAATGGAGGGAGCTCTATCCGCTTGGCTCGGAGCTAGTGTTCTTCTGACGTCATGGATGTGACGCCGTTGCCTTCTACTGCCGTATGTTTCGACTTCCCACGTTCTACCGAACTCGTGATTGGTGCGCTGTTTGACATTGGAATCCTTCACGCATTTCGGTGTGCATTGCCGCTAATGCCCTAGAGGGCTCGTCGACACCTTTGTGTAAGTTGCCCGGTTGGACCGTATGGTCCAACAACTTCATCTCTACTGCATTCATACGAGTATCCATTGCTTCCCATTTCTGTGACGCCATTCTCATTTGCATACACCGGGCCTCTCAACGAAAAGCACCAATGATAAGCAAATGGATGAAAATATAGTGATTTTATTATACTTAGCTATAGCCTCGTAGGAAACTCTACAAGCACCAAGCTATCAGCCAACAATGGCCCCTCCAGCTATCAGCTGAGACAGTACAAGAGCAAAAGATACCCCTTCTGTCCTAACCCCTCCCTTACATAGTACTCTCTCTCCTCTAACTAATTCTTGTCTAACCGTTAGATGACTCACCCTTTCCTGCCTTAGTGAATTTCCTAGAGTATGTTAACATAGGTTTGTGGCCCATGTTCGGAACCTTCTCCTTCTTTCTCCTAGAATAAGTCAGTATGGGTTTAGGACCCATAGTGCTATCACTTTATCTATCTTACTGTCGATATACTATCAACAAATACAATCTCTATTGAGATTCCTAACAATTGGTGCTTTCATTGAGAGGCCAAGAAGGATAGAGATTGTATGCAAACACGTATGGAGGCCAGAGTGTTTGCTTTGGAAGCGTCTCTTAGGAGACAAGAATCATCGTTTTCGGCCTAGGAAGCATTGGTGAAGTCACATGACGCCACACTGAAGGATCTCAGGTCGCAGCTTAGCACGTTGATGGCTAGCGTCGAGACCTTAGCAAAATCCCAAGGCCAACGACAGTCGAAGCTGCTAAGAGAAGGTTTTCAAGCTCTCAAGGCTAGAAACCCAGAAAATCTTGATATTAATAAAATTTTATAAAATATGTAATTTTATAAAATTTAAATAATATTTTAAAATTTAAGCAATTATTCAAAACTGTACCTGATATTAATCGATTTCGATAACAATACCATATTATAATCAAATTCAATACTAAATTTATTACAATTAGTGATGGGAATGCGAGTTTGAAATTTGATTGAACTTGATTCATATTACTTGAGCTTGGACAGATTAAGAGAAATAAACAAATTAGAGTAAGAGACGACGAAGAAAAATAAGAAAAGTAGAAGACAAAAAAAACTTTTTATTTATGTGTACATAAAATTATAATGAGAATTAATTAATTTTAAAATACAATATATTATATTAGAAATTATTAATATAAAAGTATAGTTACAAAAATAAAAACAGGAGGATAAAACCAAACAAGTTTTTATTTTCAATTTTTTAATTACAAATCTTAACCAAACAAGTTTTTGTTTTCAGTGTAGAAATCTCAACTAACTAAGTTTTTTTTTTAATTAAAAAAAATAGAAAACTAAAACTACAACAGAAAAATATAAATGAAACCAAACAGCCCCTCGGGATTTTTGGAATTGATATGACTAGAATTTTAGGTTAGGTTTGCTAGAATTTAGTGAAGAACACCAACAATGGAGGGTAGGAAACCAGGAATCACTCCTAGAGTTTTGAGAATCAATCTTAAAACAAAGCATCATACCTTTTAGTTGAAAACTAAAAGTTTATAGAAAAATTTTAGGATTGTTATTATTAAACAGTTGAGTATACACCTATTTATAGAACAGTTCTTAGAACCATTATTCTAGAAGGAAAGGATTCCTATAAAATTTAAATCATGTTATAATAAAAATTCTATATGTTTAAGTTTTAAACAAATAAGTTAGTATATTTAAACTAGAATAATACATTTAACTATATCTACTTACTATTTAATAAAGAATGTTAATATAATTTAAATTTCAGCCCTTTTCTGCTGTCAACTCAATTCTTATCCTTTATCACACCAAATTAAGACTTGTGGTTGACTAACTTTTCCTCTTTTATTTCTTCCATATAACTTCTCTATAAAACTAACTTCCAAAGACTAGTATTTGACTCAAAGGCCAAAAGCATAGTTGATGTAGGACAAATAGAAGTATTAACCAGCAGTTAAAAATCACAAAAAATAGGAAATATGGTTAATATTAGGTTGCTAGAATATCAAGTTTCAGGTCTGAACTTTAGCTTGGAATTCTAAAATTCCAAAAATAGGTATAGTTGATTTTTCGGGTGGGTTTGTTGGAAATTTTATGTTAGCATTTTAGGACTTAATATAGCTGAAATTTTAGGCTAGAATCGCTAGAAATTAGAGAGCAAAACAAACTATGGAAGGTAAAAAAACTAGGAATCAATCCTATGGTCTAGGAATCACTCCTATGGTCTAGGAATCACTCTTAGAAGAAAGCATTATACCTTCTAGTTTAAAGCTGAAGGTTGCAGAAAAAATTCAGGATATCTTATTACTTTAAGGGTGCGTACAAATATTTATAGAGTCCCTAGAACATTTATTTTAGTAAGAGAGAGTTCCTAACAAATTTAAAGTCTATTATAATAAAAATTCTAAATATTTAAGTCATAAACAAATAGAATAACATGTCCAAAACTAAAATAACATATTTATCATACTACCACTTACTATCTAATAAGGAATCCTAACAAAATCTAAATTTTAGCTCTTGTTATCTTTGTTGTTAACTCAATTTCCTATCCCCCGTCCCACCAAATTAAGCCTTGTGATTGATTAATTTTTCCTCTATTATTTCTTCTATAGACTTTAAGCTCTTTTGCATCAATTCTCTCCGGCTTGGCTGAAGTCATCCCTGACATAGAATATGATAAATATTGATCATATCTAAAATTTAAATTCTAAAATCCAAGTACTATTAGAAATTGGTCTTCCTTTCCACTAGACAAGAAATTGTCGATATCCTCCATCTCTTGTGGCTACAATTTGTTTATCAAGAATATTCTCTATCTCCTATTTTAGATGGCAGTACAACTCTGTAAATGAACATAAGCATTAACACTTTATCTTCTTGATTATCTTATAAAGTCTAGCACTCTATGAATGAAGCTTCTTATATTTCCCTTTTGAAAAATGCTTTAGACGAATCCTAACCACCATCCTATCCCCTTCATTGAATTTCACTAATCGACCATGTTGGTTAGCATGTTATTTATAACAAAAGTTGCTTGATATTATTTTTGTTGTACCTCATCAAAAATGTCCATGGGTTGTGCAAAACCTTTTGTTTATGGTAAAGGAATCAGATCAATAGGCTTCTTTGGTTGAACTCCCGAGATTATCTCAAATAGACATTTACTATAACTATTTCTAGAACTGTTGTGTACACGTTCTATTGTAGGAATAATTAGGTCCCAATTTTTATATTGTTTCCAACTAAACATCTTAACAAGTCCCCCAAGCTTTTATTCACCACCTCTGTTTGTCCATCATTATGTAGATGGAAAGAACTTGAAAATTGAAGCTTAGCATTCAACATTTTCTATAGAGTTCTCTAAAAATAACTCACAAAACTTCATGTTATGGTCAAAGACGATAGTTAAAACTAATCTAAGGAGACGTACAACCCCTTTGAAAAATAGTTTGACAGTGTGGTTAGTATAATAAGTCTTGATCATTATATTTGCACATGGTTTCATAACAAAACCACATGGCATCTTTACCACATATGCATCAAGAACATACATATTGTTGTTTCTTGTAGTCAAATCCTTTCATTTTCTATCATTGCTAAATTTTGACTTTGCAAGTGCGCTCATAGCTTCTCCTTTATTCCTATGTCATGTTAATTTCACATCGTGATTCAAATGTAATTCTCCTTCATCACCCACTGGTCAACAATCTTTATAACATCAAAAGTTGTTGGTTAATCTTTTTGTCTCCCTATTCTATTATTTTAGCTTGTCCTATTCTTTCAACCTATTGCCCTATTGTTTCAATATGTTGTTCTTGTATTTTGATTTATTGTTCAAGGTTTTAGCCTATTGTTCAGGTGTTTTAGTCTCTTGTTTATGCACTTCAACTTGTTGTTTAAGTGTTTCAACTTGTTATCCAGTTGTTTCAACTTCAGGGTTTTCCAAAGAATCCACTTCATTATGTTTTTCTTCATCTTTAACGTTTTGATCATCTCCCACTGTCGTACTCTCCATAAGTATCTTCCATTGCCAAACTTTCCATATCATCAAGTATTTGAGCACTATTTACATGTAGGCTTGAAGATTCTAATTGATTAGCTAAAGGGGAGGTATGAATAATTTCATCACCCATAATAAACAGTTCTTCTAAGGTAGTGTCTGTTAAATTCAAGGAATAAAAATCAGAATATGATTTTTCAACAAAGATTTTCCTTTGCACTACGTGCTATTGATCAAAATTACTCCCTCCTCCATGTGTAGCATCAAATATAAGTTGTTTGTTCGCATAGTTTTTCTTATAGGAGTTTTCACTTTTTGGGGAATGTATGTCACCCTTATCTAGTCTCTCCAAAACCTGTTTAACATACTTCCTCATAGGAGTTGCTACATGTAAGTTGGTTTCTTGAGCATGATGTATTCAAGGAGCTTTGATCCTATTCTAACAAAAATTATACGTGCTTAAATCTTAAACAAATAGGATAACATATAACAATAACATAGTTATCTTACTACTTCAACCCTTGTTGTCTTTGCTATCAACTTAATTCTTGTCCTCCATGCCACCAAATTAAGGCTTGTGTTGACTAATTTTTCTTCTTTTATTTCTTGTATAGACTTTAAGCTCTTTTGCATCAATCTAAATCACCAAGAATACATATTAAACAATAAGATGGCTTTAGTTTGTGCAAACTTTTAAACAAGCATACAAAAGTAGGCATGCTTTAAGGCAACAAAGTTGGAACATTAATTTGGACATTCTAAATATATCGTTGAACCTGATGTCAACATGACAATGGGAATATTCCTTTCATGAGCAAACTGGAAAACCATTTCATCTCGGTTTATTACACCACAAGGACTAACCTGTTACAACAGCCAAGCATAAGCACAACAAAAAATTCTTATGACAACGAACTAAATATTGATTATTATATTTCAAACCATTAGTAAAGTTTTGTTAATATTTCTTCCTTTAGTACCAAAATATCTTTGGAACAACTTTACATCATTTTTACACTTTCATAGATAGGTCATTAGATATCAAATCATTTAGATTTCAACATGTAGCTATTATTAATGTTTTAATAACAAAACATCTAAAGTAAATTCTACCTTCAACCTCCCCAATGGATCTCCATCCAGAATGTCAGTGCCAGCATTGTATATCACCAATTGAGGCTTAAAATTAGGAGTCTCTGCAACCTATAATGGGTGTTTTTAGTTGCACATAACCAATGAAATAGGTATACAATTATGAATCCATTGGATATTAAAGATCAAAAAAAGAAAACTAGAAAAGGAAAGGAGAAACATATAGAACTTCAAGGCATGCTAGCATTCTAATTTAAAGAATTAAAAGAACCAATTAAACAAAGATGTGTACCTATTAACTAATTAGCATCATGTTGGGAAACACCAAAATTATTGACACTCTAAAAACTCCTTTAAATACTTGATGAATGTGATATAAATGACAATTTGAAGGAGTGATTTCATTCATTTCTGACTAATAGGCACATATTTTAGCTTTATACATACTAACACTCGTACAAGATAGAAAACAAATTTGTACAAATTTGTTAAATCCCATGATTTATAAGATACTTTATCATAATTTTATGAACATAATTAGTACTAGATTTTGTGGACATAATCATATTGATTATATTTTCCCACACTCCCCCTCAAGTAGAAAATAAATTGTACAGATTTGTTAAATCCCATGATGTATGAGATAATACTTTATCCTAATTTTATTGACGTAATTAGTTCTAGATTTTATGGACATAATCATAATGATTACATTTTCTCACACCCCCCCTCAAGCTGGTGAATAGACATTAGCCATTCCCAGCTTGGATACGATGCTTTGAAACATTAGATTGCTTAACCTTTTGGTAAGTACGTCCACAAGTTGTCTATGTGTAGACATGTAAGGTGTACAAATCAACCCACTCTCTAACTTCTCCTTAATAAAGTTTCTATCAACTTCGATGTGCTTTGTTTTATCATGTTGAACTAAGTTGCGAGCTACACTAATGGCAAACTTCTTGTCATATTAGAGCCTCATTGGGCCTTTCCACTTGATATTCAAATCTTCCAAAACCACTTGATATTCAAATCTTCCAAAATAATCTTCAACTAAAGTAGTTCACAAATAACCCGAGTCATTGCCTAAAATTCAACCCCTGAACTAGATCGCACGATCACTTTTTTTTTCGTTTCCATGTCAAGGTTTCCACCAAGAAAGGTGCAATATCCAATGCATGACCTTCTATCAACAATTGACCTAGCATAATCAACATGCGTGTATACTTCAAGTGCTAAACCTCCATTCCTTTCGAACATAATTCCTTTCCCTGGTGTTCCCTTGAGATACTATGACACTCGGTGAGCTACTTGCAAATTGACTTCCTTCAGATTACCCATGAATTGGCTAATCACACTAACTGCATATGCCATATCTAGTCATGTGTGAGAAAAATAAATAAGTTTTCCTACTAAGCATTGATATGCTTACTTGTCCACTACAATATCTTCCTCTACTATTCCAAGTTTAGTATTTGAATCTATTGGAGTATTTGTTAGTTTGCAGGTTGTTTAACCTATTTTCTTGAGAAGATCCGTGATTTATTTCTATTGGGAAATATTCCTTTGCATAGAGAGAACAACCTCAATCCCAATAAAATATTCCAACCTCCCTAGTGCCTTGATCTCAAATTCTTTAGACAACCGTTGACTTAAGATCTCTCTCTTAAAATTATCTACTATCACAATTATGTCATCAACATACACCAAGAGAATTATGACTCCCCCTATAGATGAGTGTAATGAATAATGTGTGATTTCCTTGGCTTTGTTTGTATCCTATAATCATCATAACTCCTGCAAATCTTCCAAACAATGCTCGTGGTGATTGTTTGAGTTCGTACAAGACTTTCTACAATTTACAAATAGTATGAACAACCCAATTCTTTCCATAACTTAGCAGAATCTCCATATAAATTTCTTCTTCTAGTTCTCCATGTAGAAATGCATTTTTCACATTAAGTTGTTGTAATTCCCAACTATAGCTAACTGCAAGTGACAATAAAACTCTAAAGAATTCAGCTTGCCACTAGAGCAAAGGTCTCCAGATAATCAATTCCATAGGTTTGAGTATATCCCTTAGCTACCAACCTTGCCTTGTATCTTTTTATTGATCCATCTACTCTGCATTTAACTGTGTACACCCATTTACATCCCATCAATTTCTTCCCAATCGAAAACTTCACTAAAGGTTTGAGTATTGCCTTGTATCTTTTTTATTGATCTATCTGCTCTATATTTAATTGTGTACACACATTTACATCCCACCAGTTTCTTCCCAATCAAAAACTTCACTAACTCCCAAATTTTATTTTTCTCCAATTCCTCCCATCTCCACATCCATAGCTTTTTTTCATTTCTCATTGGACAAAGCCTCAAAAAGGATGGTAATGGTGTTTAGACTAATAAGAAAGGCTTTATGCTATGGTGAATAATTTTTAAAAGACAAAAACTGTGAAAGAAGATATAAAGGTGTCTTTCTACACTCATTCCTTTTCTAATAGCAATAGGAAAATCATAGTTATCATCACTCACCTCAATTTTGTAATAAAGGATTAGAAATTGTTACCTCATTCTTAAGATTTGGGTTGGACTCTTAGACATGCATAGATTCTGGAGCAACATTTTTCTTTCTTGCAAACACATGTCCTTGGCCAAATCTCAGATTTTCAAGAGCATAATGTTTTTTCTTGAGGATTCTCAATTGCATCTGCAAGTTCAAGTTCTCTCACTTCTTTAATGCAGGTTCAGGTTTAGGTGGCGCAAATTTAGGTGGTGTAGGTTCAGGTGTATCATTTTATGGCATGAAAAGTGACAAGTAAGAGGCCTTTATCCTTATCTTCCATTGTTGAATTCTCTCCTTGAAGAGAAGGATCTTTGAAGTAAGGCTATTGTCCATGAAAAGTGACATCTGTTGAGACATACAGATCTTATTGCCTTTGGATCTAGTTTCCCTCAGTTTTGACTAAGGACATGGACAAATGATAAGCACCCAAATATTCTAGGAAAAAGATTATTAGTAATGAGTAGTGCAATGTAGAAGGTTAATAGTTTTTCCAAGGGGATGTTGAATCCAAAGATCCTAGAAGGCAAACAATTTATGAGATGAGTTGCTATAAAAATGACTTTCCCCAAAAAAGATTTAGGCATGTTGTTTTGAAACATAAAGACTCGGGTTGTTTCAAGGAAATGATAGTTTTTTTTCTTTTTGCTACCCCATTTTGTTCTGTGATATTAAGATAACTGGACTCGTAGACTATCCCTTCCTTTTGAAAGTATGGAGTGAAGATTTGATTAAAATAATCCTTGGCATTATCTGGGCCAAACCTTTTGATATGGACTCCAAATTGGTTTTTTTAACATAGAATAAAAATTTGCAAGAACAAAACTAACCTCAAATTTATGTTTAGGATGGAAAAGCCAAGTAACACGATTACAATCATCAATGAACGGGACAAACTATCTCTCCCTAGATACATTAGGAATAGGAAAAGGACCTTAAATATCACTGTGGATGAGCTAAAAAGGAGTAGAGTTTCTTTTATTACTAATTGAAAATGGTATACGCTTGTGTTTAGCAAATTCACACACTTCACAATAAAAATTTTCAACATCTAAACCTTTAAACATAGAAGGAAATAGAATTTTAATAACCTTAAAAGATGGGTGTCCGAGTTAGGAATGATGAACCAAAATGTTTTCTTTATTGGATGAAATAAAGGAATGAGATAATCTACCCTTGAAATGTTTGACTGACTCGATGCATTAAGATAGTAGAGGTCATCCCATTCTTTCGCATGTCCAATCATATTCTCCAAATCCTTGTCTTGAAATACACAATAACTTTGATGAAAAACCACAATGCAACATAAATCGTGAGTAAGTTTTTGTATAGAGATAAAGTTTGTGGATAATCTGGGGACATGAAGTACATTTCTTAAGGTTAATGAAGGACTCACTTTAACATCTCCCACACCTACTACAGTTGTTAAAGAGCCATTAACTATAGCTATATTTCTACTACTAGGATATAAGGAATAAGTGGAAAAAAACATTTGGTGAATGAGTCATATGGTCAGTAACTCCAGAGTCTATGACCCAAGAGTTAGCCAAGGTTGTACCTAAGATACTTAATCCAATAAAGAATGAAAACTCACCTAAATATGCCAAAGAATAGGTACCTAATGGGTGTTTAGGGTTGCTAATAAGTGATCTCACCCTCTCAATCTCTTCTTGGTTGAGACTACTTAGCTCTTGTGGTTCTAATTCACTATTTTGTCCTGCACCAACAAGGACTTGGGCATTGCTCCTTGACTGCTCTCCTTTCTGTCCCCATTCTTTCCTTGAAGGCTTTCCATGAAGCTTTCAACACTTTTCACATGTATGGTATGCCTTCTTGTAATAACTGCATCATAAATTGTCATAATTTCAAGCCTTTGGTTGACTAGTTGTCCAATTTTAAAAGAGAATGCTCATTCCATAGTTGTGGCTGATTTATTGCTATCACTAGCCACCATGACCGAGTTGTTTGTAACCTGTGGTTCAAGAATGAGTGTTCTACTTTTCTCAATTGTAATTAGTGCCACAACCTCATTAAAACATGGTACCTCTAGTTTGCCAATCCTTACTTTATCAAATTCAGGATTGAGTCCTACAAGAAAATCATAAATCCTATCTTGCTCAATGAAGTCTTTTACAATAGGAACACATTTTGGTTTTACCACTCTGTAGTGATCAAGTTCTTGCCACAAGGATTTCAATTGGATGGCATATTCAATGATTGTTTTGTTTGCTTGCTTTCCAGTCATTGTTTGCACCTTAACTTCATATACCATATTCAATGATTGTTTTGTTTCCTTGTTTTCTAGTCATTGTCTGCACTTTAACTTCAAATACTTGGGCTGCATCCCTAGCTTTGGAATAGGTTCGTTGAATTGCATCCCAAATATACTTAGCAATATTTAAAAACACACATGTGTCCATAATTTCAGGAATCATATAACTCCACAACCATGCCATAATTATGGATTCTTCTTGATCCCATGCTTCAAACCAAGGTTCTGGCTTGGGTCCAGCACCTATGGTTAATCTTCCCTTTTAGCACTATACAAACAAGTTGGGACCACTTTAGCTCATTTTTCCCATCTAATCTGTATGCAGCACACATACTTTGGATTTCTATAGGTTGTGGGACCAAACAACCTGCTATAATTCAGATATAGTTGTCTCTGCAATTTCTGACATCTTCAAGGACAATTTTTTTTTAGGCAATCAAGGCCTTTCACAGGAAATAGAAATAACCAGAAATGAAGGCTGGTAAAGATACTTTATTTTGATATCAGAAAACAAAGTACAAGGAAAAGAATGGCTAAACAACTAAAGATTTCATTTCTAAGAAGACCTACAGCTCTGCTACCATGACAAAAATAACATAATTTGAAGGAGAAATTTTATTCATTTCGAACTAACAGGCATAAATTAGTTTTATACACACTAAACTTATAATAGAAAATAAATCTGCACAGATTTGTTAGATCCCATGATTTATAAGATACCTTATCCTATTTTTATAGATATAATTAGTACCAGATTTTATGGACTAAATCATACAGATTACATTGTCCCACACACTATCAGCATATGATCTTACAGGTTGGACTCATGACCAGAGCATATAACAAGGAAAAGAACTACAAGACACTAAGGAATAAAGTCCAAATTGTTGGGGAGAAACTATAACGCATGGCACACAAATCCTAGGAGATAATCAAAAAACCTCTTTTCAAAAGCACACATCAAATGTAGTATTTCAACTAAGATGAAGAAAGCCCGTAGGAAATCAGAGGAAAAGCATGTTGAGATTAAGCAGTGTAAAAATACATACTTCGTTAAGTGCTGTGTTTAATTTTGCCAAATACTGCTCTGTTGTTGTCCCGCTCTGATGAAATCATAGGAATAAGTTATTCTTAAATAACTTAATATTATAATCAATAAAAATTTAACAAGAAAAAATATTGATGAGTTACCACTACTTCAACTATGTGGTTAATGTATCTCCTTGCCACAAAATC
>JANITW010000008.1:45826999-45837632 GCA_027564335.1 Erythroxylum williamsii
TCTTAATCAATTCTATACATTTTATTATTATCAAAACATAAGTGGGATTTAATTTGTCAACCACCATTGGTCCAACAATATTGAGAATCACTAATGACATGAAACCATGTAGTCTTCTCTCTGTGGGTCGGTCCAATATATATTCTCTAACATATATATAAGTTTCTGATTTGATAACTCATATCTATGATCAGAAAAACGTGATCATCAATCAGAGCACATACTAACCTTAATTCATTATTGTTTCACCAATAACGATAGACCAGGGACAGTTTAGAATAACATTATAATGCTTATGCTTTTACTATCAAGTCACATACTTGATGACATAAGCCTAATACTATTCATGGAACGTAAATCACGTTACATAAACGATATACATGCATATATAAAAGAATACCTTATAATATATTATTAATAAATCATATTGTTAGTACAAAAGTCACATATTTTCATTGGCCTAGGGCACACTACTAACAATTTTTACACCCAAGAAGGTCCATTTAATGGACCTAATGTCCGTTTAATGGACATTCACTAGGCTGAGGGTGTTTTTACACCCGAGAAAGTCCATTTAATGGACCTAAAGTCTGTCTAACGGACATAGGGGATTCCCAAACCCCTCCAAAGCCTCACCAACACTTCCAACATCCATTCTAACATCATTTTTCACTCATAACCTCCCCATATTCCCCCCTTCTAGTGCAATATCACTTCATATGCATTTAACTACTAAATACATCTCATAACTCTTGAATCTCAACCCAAAAGATTCATCACATACAATCTTTCCAACTCTAACATGTTGTTCTAATACTAGCAACAATTGGCAATCTCAACAAAGAAGAATATGCACATCCATCATTCTCAACCTTTAAAAATAACATAGTCATACAAAAAGGAACTTCGCAAGTTCTCATTCTCATTTCTAAATAAAATCAATGTTTGAACAAGCTTTGCTTACAAATAAACATACACATCAAACTTAATACAAAAATACAAAAGGATGCTCATGTTTGATATGCCTATAAAGCCATCCAAATTAGTCACTAACTTAGTACAAAAGATTTCTAGCTATCTTGGAATTTCCGAATGCCTTGCAAGGATCACTACTCCTCTCGTTTTGCACCTAAGGAGGGAAAATGATGGGTTGAGCTACACAATTCAGTGACTAATATATTTATAGCCATTGGCAACGAGCCATACAATTAAACATATATGAATATCCATATAGGCATACATATCTTGACTTAATCCAGCAATGAAATTTCAGCATTCACAATTCCAATTCATATCTCATAATTCAATACATCATCACATAGAACATACTGGATGTAATTTAACGTCAAAGCATAACACTCAAATTTCATCATAACTTAACATATCAAAATGAAAATGCACAAACAAATGGCTTGAGGGTTTTGTGGAACAAAATAGAGAAATCGAAGTTTACTCCGTGAATGAAACGAGTCCATTTTTCGAATCTTGTGTGCCACAAGCGGGTAGGCAGGAGAAGGCTTTATGTCAACATGCACATGACTACGAAATGGTTCCTATCTAGCCTAAACACAATCAAATCTCATACTTAATTCATTCAATCATAAGTTCATATTCTCAAGATTTTTCTTCTTTCCATCTAATCAAAATGCCATGATACAATTCCAAGGCATAGCATTATCATGCTCACAATTCAACTTTATCAAATGTCATACATCATATTGCAATTTTCACATCACAACATTTCAAAACAAGTTATTTTAGCACACAATACACACACAAGGTATTTTTCTCATTGCACAATAACTATAAATAAATTACCTACCTTATAACTCTTGAAAATCTAAACTCAATTTGGCCCTTCCCCTTGCTATTGGGTAGGATTTTCTTGATTTCCTAAAACAAACGAATTTTCCATTAAATTCCAATTCAATAAAACCCCTAAAAAATCAACATCAAAACAAATGAAATAATTGCTAAATTGAGTTTAGAATTAACTTACCCATGGTCTATCTAGGTTAGAAAGCCAATACCTAGTTTAGAAACCCTAAAAATCAAATAGGTCTCTCAATCATCTTCTTCTTCCAATCATTCCCAACAAAAAATCCTTTCTCTCACTAACTCTTTCTCTAACAAAGCAAGAAGAAGAAGATAAACTTACCTTAGAAGCTTGATTTCTTCTTCCCACAATTTCTTCTTCCTTTCTTTTCTTTCTTCACGATTTTTGCTTCTTTTCTTCTTCTTTTCACGTTTTTTCTTCTTTCTTCTCTTGGCTTCCACTACACTCTCTCTTCCCTTCTTCTAATTCAAGCCCATTTTATTAGTCTTTCTTCCAATTATACCCCTCACTTAGTTATCCTTTCCAATTTTGCCCTTCATCTTAATATAATGCCCATTTAACAACATAGTCCATTAATACCATACTATACTCTAATTTAATTCTAATCTTTCTATTTAATAACCCCAATTTCTTCTCACATTTGCTTAATTAATGACTAAATTCAAAAATAATGAAACAAATAAATCAATAATAATAATAATAATAATAATAATAATTCAGGGTCCAACATTTATGCCATACTAATTTATGCCAAGGAACACATGGATTAGGAGGTCTCCTAGTAGTGTAGGCTGAAGCATTTGTGTCTGGTTTTGAAGAGCTGGCTAGTCATTCCAATCTGTCAAGTCAGGAACATTCTGGCTAATATGGTAGAGGCTTAAGGGTGTGTATGGTCTCAATGATGGCCTCCTGCTAGCTCCACTCATTATTTCTAATAACATCATAAACTTTTGCACTCATCGATAATTTCGCTCCATTGATCACTTGGGGAGTTAATAGATCCTTCAACATGCCTCTAACATGCCAAGGATCCTACTATAAGAAAGTAAAAATCCCATTTCCTATCTTAAATTTGAATTGGTTCCCAATGAGGTCCTTAACATGTAATAGCTTTCTCCAACTCCACGAATTATTATTGGTAGGTTGGGCACTCCAAAAAAGTTTCCTTCTAAGAATAATGGTATGCACCCACTTGACCTACAAAGCTTCATTATCATTAAAAAGAACCTAGATTCTTTTTCCTATAAGAACATTGATCCACGTAGATA
The DNA here is from genome assembly GCA_027564335.1 of Erythroxylum williamsii. Taxonomy (NCBI): domain Eukaryota; kingdom Viridiplantae; phylum Streptophyta; class Magnoliopsida; order Malpighiales; family Erythroxylaceae; genus Erythroxylum; species Erythroxylum williamsii. The sequence goes on from JANITW010000008.1 coordinate 45,830,105, forward strand.
AATTTTTAACGCTCAATCCACCCTGTCCTTTAGATCTACATAAACCATTCCATTTAACCTTTGTATAAGCATTTGACACAATATTCCCAGACCATAAAAAATTCCTTAGTTTTGTCTCTATTTCTTTAATAATGGAAGAAGGATGAATGAAATGACTAGACCAATACACCTAAAAAGTTGAGAGGACATAAATAACCAACTACAGTCTACCAGCATAGGAAAAAGTTTTATAAGTCCATTTGTTTACTCTGGCATCAATTTCATCCAATAGAGGCATGCAATCTCTCCTAGACAAATGACCTGTTAAGGAAGGTACCCCCAGATACCGAATAGGTAGGTGACCTCTTTAAAGACCAGTTAGAGTTTCTAGCGGATAGGTCATATAGTCCATTTCAAGAGATAAAAAGTAGTAACTCTTACTAACGTTCATGTCTAGACCAAAAATATTTGAGAAAGTGCGCAGAAAATTAAGCAAATTTTGGACCGAACCTAAATTAGCATGACAAAACAACAAAAGATTATCAGCAAACAAAAGATGGGAGAGTTTAAGAGCTTTACACCTCCAATGGTATTTAAAAGAGTCACTACCAGCTATAGATGCATTCAAACTCCTAGAGAGAACCTCCATACAGATAATAAAGAGAAACGGGGATAAAGGATCCCCTTGTCTTAAGCTTGACTTACCACGAAAATTTTTTAAGGGAGATCCATTGATCAAGATAGAGTAAGAAGGCGAGGTTATACATTCTTCAATCTAATTAATAAAAATAGGAGGAAAACCTATAGCTAAGAGCATATTTAAGAGAAAAATCCCATTGAATTGAATCATAGGCTTTTTCCAAATCAATTTTAAAAGCACAACGCCTATGTTTATTTGAAAGATGGCAACTCTTAAAGATCTCTTAAGCTAACAGGATATTGTCCTCTATTCGATGATCCTTAATGAAAGCACTTTGATTTGGGCTAATAATGTGAGGGAGTAATTCTCTAAGCCTATCTACCATGATTTTTGTGATTACCTTATAAATCATGTTACAGCAGGAGACTGGTTTATAATCAAACACAGTGGAAACGTGATCCTTCATAGGGACAAGAGAAATAAAAGTAGAGTTAAGTTCTTTGAGAAGCCTCCCATGTTGAAAAAAGTCTTGGATGGCCCGAGTAACATCATCCCCAACAATATGCCAAGTTTGCTTAACGAAAAAACCATTAAACCCATTCGGACTAGAAGCCTTAGTCAGGTTAAAGGAGTTAAAACATCCTTAATCTCTTGAGCTGAGACTTTAGCAATGAGATTGTTTTTAAGATTTTTAGGAATCGGAGAAGGAAAAAGAGTTGTCACATACTCTCTAAAGGAGAGTAGGTCTTTCTTGTTCCCATGTGTGCTCTTAAAGAAACATAGGAAATATTTTTGGATATCTTCAAAATCAACAATCCTATAACCATTTCCCAATAGTAAAGAGTGAATGTTGCTCCTGTTCCTATTTGACAAGATAGAGTTATGAAAGAATTTGGTATTCTTATCCCCTCTCTGAGCCACTTATTATGGGAGGATTGTTTATAGAATGACTCCTAGTCCCTTAAAGCTTTAATCAAGTTGGTAATAGCCTCATTCTCCTTAGAAACCAGGTGAGGTCTATTAGCCAATTGCCGCATTTGATCTTAGATATTATTAAGGAAAACTTAACAGGTCTCAACTCTAACATTCACATCAGTTACTTGATCTGAGTTTAGAAATTTGAGTGCATTTTTTACTACTTTAAGTTTAGACACCACACAAAATATAAAATTTCCTTGGAGCTGAGAAGTCGGAGCATCTTCTATAGTATGAAGGAAATTTGGCTGAGAAACTAAGAAGTTGGAAAACCTAAATGGAGAAAATCTTTTATGCAATTTTTTAAAGCCTTAATCACTACGGGAGAATGGTTAGAGATATTAGGATTTTGAATCACACCATAGGATCTAGGAAAACAAGAACTCTAAGTCGAATTGACAAGTTCTCTATCTAACTTCCTGGCTATAAAGAGGTCACCATATTGCTTATTTTTCCAAGTAAAGCTAAGACAACTTGAATTTAAGTCATACAAGACACAATCCTCAACACACTTCCTAAAGTCACTTATACCATTAAGAGCCGAGATACTAAGAGACTCAGCCTCATGAGAAAACAAAATAGTATTAAAATCCCCAACAATAATCCATGGTTGACTACCAATAATAAGTTTGATATTTGAAAGAGCAGGCCAAAGAGACTTTCTATGATTATAATTATTCGAACCATACACACAGGTCACAAAAAAGACTAAAGTACTATTAGAGGAGTAAGCTCCATATGAATTAGTTGATCATTTGTAACAATAAGAGAACAAATGTAACAATCTGGTTTCCAAGCTAACACTAACCTTGCATTAAAAGCCTAATCTAAATTACTATAACTATGTCATCTAGGAAACAAGAAAGAACACACATTATTAAAAAGGGAAAGAGACTTAATCCTAGATTCAATCAAATAGACAAAGGAACTCGACAACATCATAAGATAGGATTTCACAGCTAGCTATTTTTCTGAATTGTTGAGACCCCTAAAATTCCAAAAAACTAAAGCCATAACACAAAAATGTACTAAAGACCTAAGACTTTTGTTTTCTCCTCGATTTCCTACTCTTTCTAATAGTAAAATCCCCCTATGCCCCATCCAAAATACGAAGACATTATGATTCAATTGAATTATTAAGAACCAAATTAGATTTTAGAGAAGAAATGAGATTACCTGGTTGACTCACAACAGGGGGGTCAGCATCTGCAAGGTATCCTTCTGAATCATCTTGAATCTCTTGAACTCCTTTGCCTTACTTTGACTTGTTGGGATGTCTGATGGTGCTCTCCTTAGGACTTTGTTGTACCATCTCAAGGACTTGCTCTTGACTAAGATCCATTTGTTGGTTTAGACTGATTGGTTGTGAAGCCTTCTCTGTATCCAACTCTTGTTGCAACCCAGTCTCAAATAGGCTACCTGTAGGCCTCCATTCCTTCTTTTATGTGTAAGGTTCAAATCTTCATTCATACTCTATCTGTATTTCCTTAAAGGTTATTTGTCCCTCTTCATTATAAGTGGCCAACTGAAAAGACGAAGGCCAATTCTTCTGCAGATCTAATTCCACACATATTCTGGTATACATAATCCTAGACATCTTAACTATTTGGGTATCCATAAGAAGAGGTTTCCCCACTAAACTAGCTATTCTGCCCAATCCCTCATTATTCCAGTATTCATATGGAATGTTATGAAACCTAGTTAACACTAGAGCATACTTAATCTCTTCCCACTGACCAACATTCAAGCTCCATTTTCTTAAAAATAAAAGTTTCCCTTAGATATGCCAAAGGCCTTTTCCAAAAACAAATTCATTCCAACCTTCAAATCAAACTTTTTTTAAAAAATTGTTTGAACTAGTATTCAAACTTTCTGTTAAACCAAAAGTTAGCCAAGTTTTTGATAGGGCTCTTTGAACCACTGGGTATATAGGACGCTTACTAATAAAGAAGCCAATCAAGGCATATTAGAACTGAATTACGCCTTTCTTTGCTAACTCTAGTAGAGGAATGACAAAGATCTGGTCATCCTTTATCTCTAGAGGGTAGTAGGCCAATGCCTTAGCATCCGTGGAGTCCTCCACTAATTTGGAGACAACTGATTTCCATGTTTTAGGTTATGTTTTCTTCTAAGCTTTTAAACCTTGAAGATCTAAAGATGGCACTAATTCAGTTAAATGGATAGTCATAGAGGACAAAGATGATTGATTTTGAGCAGGTATGCCTGCAGTTATTAGATCCTTAAAAGGGGGGATTTGAAGGTTCTGGTTCACATTTTGGATTTGATTTAGGGTTAGGTGAAGGAGGCGATTGGGAAAGTCTGGGTGATCGGATAGAGATTGGAGCTAAAGGTAAGCGAGAAGTTGAAGAAGAAGAAGAGGCTATAGGTTAAAGAAGGGAGTAAAGCCACCGATGATCTACGAAGTTAGGGAAACTCAGTTATAGTCTCTCTCTCTCTCTCTCACCTCACATGATCAAACATTATTTTACGTTAACATATATGTGAAAGGGTAAGGATCTCTAAAGACTTTAAAGAGTCATGGGTCTGGAGTGTAATGGATTAAATTCATTATAAATTCAACCATCAATATTTGGGGGAGGTCGACGTGTGAAATAAATTATGAAGGAGGTGAAACTTAAGGGCGGGATGTCATGTGATCGATAGGGATTAATATTACAATAGCTTAAGAAAGAAAAGAAAAGGGAGAGTAAACAAATAGATTAAACAAGAAAAGAACCAATATTGAATAGTTTATCCCTAGACAAGATAAAATAATACAGAGTATCAACCTAAGAAATAGGATGTAAGAGATTAAAGAAGAAAGTATTGCATATTAGGGAATAAAATTATGGAACTACTTTTAGGTGCAGGGGGATCAGTTAAACATCGTGGTCTTAACTCCTGTGTTAACCCTAAAGGAAGAACTCACTAGTCAGCCACGTTAACTTATAGGGTGCTTAAGTAGTAATTTGAAAATGTTGGTACAAACTTCAAACGCTTGTAAAGCTGGTTTCAAGTTTATTACACTTCAATACATGGAAAATCTATTAAAAGAAGTAATTAGTAAGAAAAGGAGTGACAAAAAAAGAAATAGAAGCAAGAAAAAAGAGGGTTATGAAATTATTTAAAGGACTTATATAAAAGCAGGGATAAAAGTGTTCAAAAGAGAATCAGATGTTGTGGAAAGTCTTAGAAGTAAAAAGATGAAGGGGAGGACATTTTGAATTCTTCTTTCGATGATGCTACTCATATAATATGTAATGGACATACAGGGGTCGTGGGCAACTTGAGACTAGTGAAAAAGAAATTATGCTAATGATTACAACCTTAAAGACAACATGGAGTACTTTTGGCAAATACCAATCATCAAGAGTTGTTCTTAGTAATTCCATTAGATGCTAAAGAATAGAGACCTTAGTTACTCGTATATTCATCATTGATTGGGAAATGATAACTCCATCTAATTTTGGTACGATAATTGAACTGATTCTAGTCCATTAATTTGAGGATCTGAACTTACTCGTTTTAGACGTCGCATCCCTCTTAATGCCAAAGTCTCAATAATTATTTTGGATGGATAGTGGGTTAGACACTTCAGAGGTTTTTCTACTCTTTGCCAGGTATTCCCTAGCCTGCATAACTCTAATCACATGGATAAAATTGTTTAGAAGCTCCACCCTTTAGGTCTTTTCACTAATCTTCAAATATGAAAGCACGTTGGCTTTTATAATATAGTTGCAAGTTACAATATAGCTTAAATAGTATTTTGTCTTTGTAAAGAGTTACTTTTGGACTTCTCTTAAGAAGATCTCATTGTAATGTTGACTATAGTTTCACTATAGTTAATAAAATTTCTTTTACCTTAAAAAAAATGGAGTCTGATGCTATTTGTTATATGATGGGAAGCGAATTGTAATTACTTGAATAATGGATATAAATTTTGGCATTTGGTGATTTCGACACTGTCTCCTACTGCAAGTTCTCAGTAAAATTCTGAAGGAAAAATTCTTATTACCTCAAGTTCTCTCATTTTCACTATTTCCTCTTATTGGCTAATTCCTTCTGTTCCAGACATTGACTTCACTATTTTTTATTCCTTTTGTGTGGATTGCTTTTTACTATATATTATTACATTTATGAGAATTAAGTATTTAGATTCTAATTTAGCAGTTTCTTAATGGCAAGAGGCTAACCTGCTTTGCTATTTTGAATTTATGCGTCAAGAAATAATGTTTCTAAAACTAGGATTTTGATCCCAACTCAAATTTTCATTTATTTAAAGCAATCTAAAACCATCGTAGTATAGAGTAAATGTTTTAGTTTCCTTACCTTAGTGTCAATCCTCAACCAATTTTCTTGACCTTGTTACTCTTTGATTTGACAGAAATGCCTACATGAAGTTAGGATTTCTAAGTTTATTGACAAAACCCTTCTACATTAACCAAAGAAGGTTAGGATAAGGCAAATTTCATATAACTTATGAGTTTAAAGTGTAAGCTCTCGTTTGTTAGTTGTTAACAACCAGTTAACAACCAGACATTATCTATAAATATAAGATAATATTCATTTTATTTTATGAAAATTTTCATCAAAAAACTTAAAAAATGATAAAGGAAGAATTTTGGCAAAAAAAAACAACTTTTTAAAAAAACTCCTTCAACTGAGCAATTAATGACCCTCTCTCAACCCTCGCAAAAAGGGAAGTCTTGTGCACTAGCGCAACCCCTTATGTTTAACCAAAGATCTCAAAAAAAAACCTAAATAAGTGATTTGATTTGAATAATAATTATATACTTGAAAGACACTATTGTTTATTTTTATGTTAAGATAATTTTTATATCACAATAAGTTATATATGCATTTTAATCATGATCCTTATCTTGACAAAAAATTGAAATGGCATTTTTTATTAAATTAATAACCTTTAATTTATGATAATGACCAATTTTAGATAAAAAGATAAGCAGTGATTATTTGTATTAATATTAATATCCTTACATGCATGTGTTATATTGTGTATACTTTCAGATATGTATTGAAAAAGTATTTATCATGAATACATAATATTAGACATATTTAAAATTGGTGAAGAGTATTATATATTTCTGCAATACATATTTTAAATTGTGTATTATTGTTTATAAATTTTTTACTAAATTTATTTTTTGGATTGTCTCTTTACCAAATTCTATAACTATGAGCCTATATTATGATATCATAAGATGCTTTGCAACAGACTAAATCTATTAAAAACATTATAGAAATTAATTGCACAATAAAGAATCATATGCAATGTAATTATGGAAATAACAAAAAAGCCTTCTGTATAGATATTCATGTTTGTTCAAATATGAAGGAAAATCTTAGTTCCATGAGATCCATATCCAAATAACAAAGATATATGCAACATCTTTCACTTCTGTAAAATCCAATTAAAAAAAGACAAACATCCTAGATTAATAGATTGTGACACAATTCTAGAGATGGTGATAATGAAACTCTAAAAAACACCAGCATTATAGAATCACTTGTGATTCTATAAAATAAAAAGCATAAACACCCAAACACAAACATCAAAGGAAGACATCCACAAACATTTTAGCCAAATTAGTCAATCCATACAACACTTGTATAGATGGTTGTTATCATTTTTATAGTAGCGAGATTGATGATGTTAACTTCACTGCTACATTTACTTAGGAGGGAAGAGACAAGTGGTTCTTTGCCTCCCTATTGCCACTACTATTGTTGGACCCCGAACCTTGGAGTGAAAATGTAGAAATAATGAGTGAAATCCAATGAGTGTTTTGTATGTGATTAGTGTTATAGATGCTTATGATATTAGAATGCGAATCATTTATGGATGATGGTTGAGAGGCCTTAAGCATGCATCATGAGTAGATATGTAAGATATTATGGAAAAAGCAAGAGATT
>JANITW010000008.1:45845753-45856187 GCA_027564335.1 Erythroxylum williamsii
GCCGAGATATAATTTAATATCCCGAACCCGTCCCAATTACCAAAATACCCTTTCCTATAGGAGGTGGGATGTTACACTTACTCCACTTGATCCTTTTATAGAATGGGTTAGCTTATGAGGATTGCCTTTAATTCTTAAATAATATCATCCAAAAATGTAATTTTTTATAATAACTGAAAGGATATAAAAATAAGTAACTTAACATTAAATCATGTAAAATACATAAGAAAATATATGTAAATTTTATGCACCACTTATGGATAGGAATCTTAGTAGTATAAAAATGACATACTTTCCTTTAAAGGTAGGAACAATATTAGAGTTTATTTAGAGTGAGAGAAAAAGTTAGAATTAATTTTTTAATTTCCATAATTACTTTAAGGAGAAGAAGGTAAAGTTGAATGTCATGGAGTTTACTAATTATGTCATTATTTAGTGGGATAAGCTAGTGAATAAATGGAGGAATCATGAACAATTTACAAAGACTTGAAATGAATTGAAAGCTCCCACCAGGAGGAGATTCATTATAAGCCATTATTATAGAGATTTGCATCAAAGGTTGCAAAGTCTTTTTCAAAGATAAAAATATATAGACAATTATCATAAGGAGATGGAAATAGTTATGATTCGAGTCAATATAGAGGATGATAGAGAATCAACTATCGCAAAATTCTTAAATGGATTGAATAAAGATATAGCTAATATGGCAGAGCTACAATACTATATTTAATTAGAAGAGATGGTGCATATGGCTATGAAAATGGAGAGGTAGCTAAAACACAAAGGTGTGATGAAGTATTGAGTTGATCTTAGTAATTCATGAGGTCTAATTGGAAAAAAGATTATAGGATTCTTCTAAAACAAAAACTGAGCCACTTAAAACTAAAAAGGTCTAGTATAAGGGATAAGGTGAATAATAATTCTCAACCATCTCGAAATAAATATAGTAAATATTTCATTGTTTCAAGATAGAGCATGTTGCATCTCAATAGCTAAATAAAACCATTATGATTATAAAGGATGATAGAGGGGTGGAGAATGCTAGTGATTAAGATGAAAAGGAGACTATACCTCCCTTTGAAGATTTTAGTGATGGTTGTTAAGTATGTTATTAAGGGTAAGGTGTTTGTTACTAAAAGAGTCAAGAAGAATGAGTTTAAGTAACAGAGGGAGAACATATTCCATACTAGATGCCATGTTTATAATAAAGTGTGTAGTATGATTATTGATGGAGTTGTTTGTACTAATGTAACTAGTACTAATCTTACGAAAAGCTAAGTTTGCCTATAGTAAAGAATCCACCATATAAACTTCATTAGCTTAATGAATGTGAAGAAATCAAAGTGAACAAATAAGTGTTTGTTTCTTTTTCTATTATAAGGTATAAAAATAAAGTCTTATGATGTAGTACTTATGCAAGCTAGTCATATTGAAGACTATGACAATATGATAGAAGAGTTTTATTTGATAGCTTCATAAAATAAGTATTCCTTTATGATGAGTAACAAACTAATTACACTTGTAACATTAATACCTAAAGAGGTGTAAGAAGAGTGATTGAAGTTAAAAAGAGAGAATGAAAAAAAGCATAGCAAAAGAAGAAGGAAAAGAGAGAGAGCTCAAAATACTGAGTTGATGGAGAGATAACCAACATATGATTGTCCATTTGTACAAAAGGCTTCTTTTAATTTTAATGAAGATGAGGATTCAAGGATGATTTCTTTTAAGGAGAGGGAGAATGATGCAAGTATGATGTATAGGGTTAAACCAGTTGAACCCCAACAAAAATCAAAATAAAATATACTTTTAAACGTTAATTTTCAATAATTCATTTTATTAAAAAATAAACTTTATTCATTTTTAAAAGTCTTTAAATTTTGTTTTAACGATCTAAAAGTTATTTCTTAAAAATCAAAATTTTGATTCCTTTTGATAAATTAAAAGATTCATTAATTAAAATTCAATGTTAAACTCTCATTATAAATTGGCTAAGCATCTCTTTTATTATTTATATTACTTTCGATAAACCATTGTTATTGATTGAACTCTTTTGTATGTATTATTTTTTCATTAAACCTTAATTACAAGATTTTTATTTTTTGTTATATTCTGTAAAAAGTTAAAATTAAAATCATGGAATTCTCTCGCCTTCTTTCGGAGTAACACACTCATTACTCAAATTTTTATTAATTGCTTTATTTTTGTATACTAAAAATAGTCATCTTTTCAAATAAAAGTATGATTGATTATATCAGACTCCCTGTACTTTGAACCTTTTTCACTTTAATCCTTAAATTTTGTTTTAATTTCACCTATAATATCATTTCCCTTTAGATTTATAATAAGGAATGAACAAACAATGTTGTGTAACTTAATTAGGTGGTTACTACATAACGTGTAACATTTTATAATATATTATACCATATGATACCTAGACCTAATCAAACCACAAAACGTCATTTTCCATTCAGTTTTTTAACAAAGAATAATGTTTGGGGTTATAATAATTTCTAGAAATCAAGTAGAAAAGATGCAAACCACATAAGAATCCAGCGCAATTAATCCTAAAATTATTGGTCAGCCAATCCGTGTGAGAGAAGCAATGGCACGCTCATTACAAGATAAAGTTGCAAATTAGCAACAAATGTTATTAAAATAACTGATCATCAGTATATCAGGAAGTGAATTATGGATAACAAATGTACAGAGTTTTTAATTTCTACGTTGGTAAGGCAACACTTGCATCATCCCGGAGATCAAGCAGTTGCGGCAGCTGCCTCTTCAACATACTGCGATGCTGGAAGAAGGGTACAGACGAGGTTGCGGTCGCCATATACATTGTCAACACGTCCTAATAGAATTGACAATTTAATAACTACGTCAAAAACTGCATGTGCATAACCTTAAGTAACTCTTATGTTGTTCTTGTAAACATGTTAATGTGTTCTAAAAGCGGAAAAGATAAAAAAGCTTTTCAGCTCTAATCAGGTTGATGGATGTCATGAAAGGAGTTTAATAAGTATGAAAAGACTCAACCACTCGGAAGGCATTTTGAGGAATACTTCGGAACTTTATACCTGTAGTAGGCCAGAATTTGGCAGTTCGGAGCCAGGAAGCAGGATAGGCCGCATACTCCCGGGAATATGGTTTTGACCATGCATCTGCCATGAGCAAAGATGGTGGATGAGGAGCTCCCTGCATATGCACATATCATTCAGAATGTTAATCAAGAGTATCTTTAAACACAAAAGCAGACTAAGCCCATCTGGCAAATGGGACAAACAAATGGAGAATGCACTTGTAATTTGTCACTTTGCTAATTAACTTTTGAAACAAGAGAACGCACCTTTATGACATTGTTGTGAATATCTGCCTTCCCTTTTTCAATCTCTGCTATTTCTTCTCTTATGGAGATGAGCGCATCACAAAACCTGTCCAATTCAGCCTGCAAACGATGTTGAAGTTAAGCAACTTAGGGGTGAGATTCATTTGCTTGTTTCAGTTTTAATCCCTCCTTATTTCATTATTTTGCAGTTTTTTTCTGAGGAATGAATAAGGGATGGAAGGGCAAAGCAGAAAAAGGCGACTCTTACCTTGCTTTCACTTTCAGTGGGTTCAATCATAAGTGTGCCAGGAACAGGCCACGACATTGTAGGTCCATGAAATCCATAGTCCATAAGGCGCTTAGCAACATCTTCAGGTTCAATACCAGCAGTGTTCTGTAACAAAAAACGTGGGCAATTATTCACACAACGGAAAAATGGTGCAACTTAACTAATGATGTAAAATATATATACCTTCAAGCCTCTCAAGTCAATGATGAATTCGTGTGCAACTGTTCCATTGACACCGCGGAAAAGTATGGGGTAGTAATCCTGAGAGCAAAATAATCGAGAAAATTTAAATTCAAATAATTTACTTTACTAGTTCTACTTACGTTGATCATACAATCAGTTAGTTCACTAATCCACATTGTACCAAAAACAACTAAAACCAAATTGTAGTAGTAGCTAAGTTGAAGTCAGGTGACAAATTGTTTTGCGAATATGATTCAGATGAGATGATCTTTTTCTTCAGATTCATGCCCTAGAATTACACTATGGGGTTACCTATCACAATATGAAAAAAGGAAGGTGCAGGCAAGAGATTATGAACCTCTAATCGCTTTGCCATGTAGTTCGCATTCAGGATGGCAATCTTTGAAGCTTCAGTCAGCCCCTTAGATCCCATCATTGCGATATAAGCATATGATATTGGCAAGATTAGTGCAGAGCCCCAAGGGGCCGCTGAAATTGTGCCAAGGGGGTCAGATTTTTTGGGTGCAGGTATACCACCTGTAGGTACCTTCATCATGAAGACAGATTAAAATTTGATTAGTGCAGAAAAGATGACACAGGCATCAATCACCATACGCATACAGGTATTAAATAACTCATATACGAGTTTCAACCCTTTGATCAGACGGATCACGGATGATACAAAAGGCAAATAATCTCAAAGGCTATCTAATAAATTAGTGGGAGTACTGTTCACATAAAACTTCAATCTATGCAATAATGTTCAAACATCCATGAACTTATTGAGGCAGATAGAGTATGTACCACAGGATGTGATGGTAAAAATGGTGCCAAGTGTTTCTTCACTCCAATAGGCCCCATGCCAGGGCCGCCACCTCCATGAGGAATGCAAAATGTTTTATGGAGATTGAGATGGCAAACATCAGCTCCAATAAAGCCTGGGCTTGTCAGACCCACCTGCACAGACGAAAAAATAGAAGTCATAACTCATAACAATCCTATATTCAAGTCATCATAACAAAGATAATGCCATAAGCAATAATCACAGTGACCCTTAGAATAATGTCTACTTTTCAAGAAGTTGACAAGAAAAAAAGAAACCAGACTGCACTCTTTTAGTAGATCAACATTGAACACAAAATTGAACAGAAACCAAATTGGTAAGAACTATTTGATTTAATATCTTAATAAGGAAAACCTGGTATGACAAGGATATAATGATCATGTCTCCGAGTTCCCTTTAACCACCAGCATTACAATGCTCATTTTTTTGTATTCAATACAAAGATTTATACTGATACATCTGAAGCTATTATATGCTCCACAAAGGTATTAGACTACGAAGAATATGGCTTCTAGAAGAAAATGATAATGATAAAAGGAAAATACAAGAGAAATGCATTGAAGATTGGAATTACAAAGTAAGGAAAGTAGACCTGAGCATTCATGTTAGCACCGTCCATGTATATTTGACCTCCATTGTCATGAATTATCTTGCATATCTCAGTGATGCCTTCTTCGTAGACACCATGAGTTGATGGATATGTAACCTGAGATTAAATAGCAGTCAGACATCTGGTAGCACAATGTAAACTCCCACTTCCATGACATTTCATATAACTTTGGTTCCATCTAGGAAAGCAAATACTGGTACCATAAGAGCAGACAGATTGTCCTTATTGGCTTCAGCAGCCTTCCGTAGCTCTTCAATATTTATGTTTCCTTTTGCATCAGTTCCAACAGCAACAATCTTCATCCCACACATGGCAGCAGTGGCAGGATTTGTCCCATGTGCTGAAACAGGAATAATGCAGACATTGCGATGGTGATCTCCTCTTGCCTATATCGTTCATTCAGCAAGGAAATTAGCACAATGAATACAATAAACATCCAAATACTAGTCTAACAAAAAGTAGGATGATAAGTCAAGGCCTTACTTCTGGTATAATAGTAAGAAATACGGGAAAGAGAAGGATGTCGCTCAAACGTATTTCAGTTTAATCACATATATGTTTAGTACAGATTCAGGTAGCCAGACCAAACATAATTGTAGAAAATGCCCTTAGTTAAGTTGAACTAAGCTTATTGATTTTAGAATCTATAAACAGTCAAAGGAAACAAAAAGAATTATTTAGAGACTTGATATCTTTTCTTCTTAAGAATATAACATATGCATCATGACTCAGCTGTCTGCATAAATCTAAGCCTATAGTAAAAGATCATATTATCATATGCCAACTAGGAAGCATGATAAATTTATCTATGCGAAGGGCTCTCATAGAAATACCATGTGGTATGCACGAATAACCATCAGCCCAGCATACTCCCCAGCAGCACCAGCATTAGGTTGCAAGGAGAAAGAGTCAAATCCAGTAATGACACACAACAATTCACCTAAATCTTGGAACATTTCCTGGAAGAATAGTTTTCTGATTAATTGTAAGTTTGCATGTCCTCTGCAATTCTGCTGTTTATCCCAAAGTTAGATTGATATATGAGCCTATTAGAGTCCGCTCATGTAATTACGAACCTGATATCCCTCAGCTTGATCTTTTGGGGCAAATGGATGAATATCAGTGAAGTTAGGCCATGTAACTGCCATCATTTCAGCTGTAGCATTCAATTTCATTGTACAAGATCCCAAAGGTATCATACTGTGGCATAAAGAAAGATCCTTTGACTGTAACCTGTGCATATATCTCAGCAACTCATGCTCTGTATGGTACCTAATAAAAGCAGATAAAAGTTATATAATGGTCAAAAATAGCAAATTAGAGATATTTTAATACAGTTGGCATTCAGGAAGTGATATACGTGTTAAAAATTGGATGACTCAAATATGGTGTCTCTCTCATCAACCCAGAAGGAATTATATCTTGAACCTCTGTTGCCAATGATGCAGCAGTGAATGGGACCTGATATTCAAATGAAAAAGCTTCGTTGCTTGAATATTAAAATTTTAACTTGCAAGAGTAAGAAAAAGAATTACTTTGATACTTACAGATTTGCCACCAGCAAAAATTTTGAATAGTTTATCAACATCCTCCAAAGTAGTTGTTTCATCAAATGAAATGGTGATCTGAAAACAAAATCACATTCTCATAACCTAAGCACAATAAGCTGCAGTCAAGTAACATCTAAGGTTAGACAAACTTACAGTGTTTGCATCTACAACTCGCAAATTCATCTCATTTTTATAGGCAGCATTAGCAATTACATGTGCATCAGCACATTTTATCTTCACAGTGTCAAAGAAGGGAACATCCTGAACTTCTACTGTTCCTAGTTTCTTCAGTCCAAGAGCAAATGTTCCAGCAAGACCATGGACCCTTTGAGCGATGGCTTTAAGGCCCTCAGGTCCATGATAGACAGCGAACATAGCAGCCATGTTTGCAAGCAAAGCCTTGAAAGAGAAAGAAGCATATTTATTTCAGTAGGGTCAAATGAACCATCTACTTAGACTAAAGGTATACCATTTAGTTTTTAAAATATCAAAAAGTAAGACTTAAACAAGAAGTAAAGGTAGACCGGATCTAAAAATTAATGCCTTAAAATATAGCACCTACACTTTATTGACATGAATTAAAAGAGAACCAATAAATAATTAATAGAAAAAACACCAAGCAACAATAAACAACAGCTTCTTACTTGAGATGTGCAAATGTTGCTCGTAGCCTTGTCCCTACGAATATGCTGTTCCCTTGTTTGCATTGCCACGCGCAGAGCAGGCTTCCCTTGCGCGTCAACGCTAACTCCAATGATTCTCCCAGGCATCAGCCTCTTGTACTCTTGTGAGGTAGCCAAGAATGCTGCATGAGGACCCCCATATCCCATTGGCACACCAAACCTCTGAGCTGAGCCAACAACAATATCTGCTCCCAATTCACCTGGAGGCTTCAGTACTGTCAAGGCCAGCAAATCCGTTGCCATGACAACCTTAACCCCATTAGCGTGAGCATTCTTAACAAACTCTTCATAATCCAAAACTTCACCCTCAGTCCCTGGATATTGAACCAAAACCCCACAAACATCTCCAGATTTGTAATCAATATCCTTGAGGTCCTTGGTAACAACCTTGATATCAAAACCACCAGCTCTAGTCTCACAAATGTCAATGGTTTGCCGATGGCAATTGCTGGAAATTATAAAGGTTTTTTTCTTTCCCTTGAGTATATTGTTACACATAGCCATCGCCTCAGCAGCAGCAGTTCCTTCATCAAGCAATGAAGCATTTGCCATAGGCAATCCAGTGAGATCCGCAATCATTGTTTGGTAATTTAGCAAAGACTCTAACCTACCCTGAGCTATCTCAGCTTGGTATGGAGTGTACTGCGTATACCAAGCAGGATTCTCCATTAGATTCCTCAAAATCACCGGTGGGACGTGAGTGTTATAGTACCCCATTCCTATAAACGACTTAAAGACCTTATTCTTTGACGCCAATTTTTTCATGTGATCAATCATTTGGCTCTCAGTTAACCCTTGATCAAACTTAGAGAAGTTCATTGAATCGATTCTAATAGATTTAGGCACAGTGACATCTATCAAAGAGTCAAGACTCTCAAATCCGCACAATCCTGCCATTTTGGATTGTTCCTCTGGGGTGGCGGAGTTGTGGCGACGAGGAAAAGTGTCACTGGGCTTTAAAGATTCCACAGAAACAGAACGAACTTGTGAACCAATCCCATGATAATAATCAGCTACAGCATTACGCGCCAGCATATTCTTGCCTCCTAACAACAATCCTGACCTGTGATTTTTCGAAACAAAGGAGGACAACGTGGAGGCATACCTTGAAGGACTGTACAATACCGGAGACGAAGAGTTCAACAAAGACGACGAAGACTCACGGCGGATCTGATTGTGGCTTTGCCTGGACTCTTTCACCAACCTCCTCAGGATTGCGCGGTTAGCAAGCCGCCTAGCGCGCTCCATGAATGCAGCGAGAGAGAGATTGGAACAGAAAAAGTTTAGAGCTTTACGGTTAAATCCGTGAAATGCAGCTCAGGGGTAGGAGCAAAGCGCATAAAGCAAAGAAGGGTTTGTTCAGGAATGCAACAAGTTTGTCAATAAAATTAAAAAGAAAATTACTATTGCTCCATGGAATCAAACTCAGAGGTGGGTTGTTGATAAATACACTGAATCTTTGTCGTTACACAGCCTAGATGGGGTTGGTGTAATAAAGTAATAACTGGGTGTGTGGTGTGGTGGTGGCGATAATGGTGGGGACTGGGTGGTGACTGACTGCGCATCTGTAAGAGAAAAGGACGAATTGTTTCAGGATGTTATGGCCCTACAAAAGACGTGGCAGATCTCCATTCTCCAACACAAATGAATGGAAGCAGCTGAAGCTAAACAGATTGCGTGCCTGTGGCTCTCCAATTTCATTTGTACTACAACACATATTTTTACAGAAATTGTGTGCTTGCGCTGTTGGCAGAATTGGTTTCACACCCTGCTTATCTTCGATTATTGTCGATAAATTGTGTGCTTGTGTTGGCAGAATTGGTTTCACACCCTGCTTATCTTCGACTGTTGTAGACATCCATTCCTCAAAATTCATTCTCTAAAACATTTTAAATTTTATATATTTAAATTTAAAACAAATTCATTGATTATTATCAAAATTTAAGAACTACTTTTTATTTTTAAAATTTTAAATTTATATTAACCATAATTTTATTGATAATTAATATACATATAAAAGTTAATAATGAATAAGATCTAAAAATACAAGATGAGTTTACATAATTTTCACATGGTACAAAATTGGAAGAAACTAAAATTAAATAATAATAATAATAATAATAATAATTAACCACCTTGAAATCAAATAAATGTTCTTTACGGAAGCTCTTTTAATGACACAGATTCGGTGTTTGCAAATTATGGAACTTGTTTTTTATTGACTAATGAGTCTCGGGTAAAATACAAGTACATATCCCCTGACAACCGTAAACGCAGCTATCGTGTGAAATTGTGTGGTCGTGCTTCGACGCCAATGGTTTAGGATTGACGGATCATCCAACAGATATTGTGATATTGAACGTGGCTGGCGTTTTTCGTGGGAACACACGAGGGGTCCAAGGGCCCTCGTGTGGTTAGGAGACGTAGGTGATGTTGGATTCGTTGGAGTGAAGACTTTTTGGGTGGGGAAAATTACCAACCACCTAAGGTTTGAGATGTAACGTAAACAAGCATGGTGCTATAGTTAGCAAATGGAATCCAGATCAACACTACGTAACGATGCATTTGGTTGCTATCTTCAGCAGTTGCAGACAAAACAGAACAGAACGGAACAGAAATTAGAGATAGGGATGTATTTGGTTATGGTTAACAGAACAGAGAAAATTGTCTCCGTGTTGAGGACAGAATGTGTTTGGTTGCAGGGATAGAAAACAAATATAATGCAAATATATATTTAATTGATAGTTATATTACGAACTATTTATGTTAGGTGAAAAGTTAACAAATAATAATAATTATAAACTATTATGAAATATTGAATAATATTAACCCATAATAATAATAATAATAATAATAATAATAATAATAGCAATAACAAAATTAATAACAAGAACAAAATAGACACAAAATGTTCCATAATAATAAATATGAATTATTATAAAGACAAAAT
>JANITW010000008.1:46289859-46303308 GCA_027564335.1 Erythroxylum williamsii
TATAATGGGCCGAAACTTATTGGGGCCTCAATGGGATTAGGGTTTCTCTATAAATAGAGAAGCTTAGGTCTCATTAGATGTAAGACACAATTGTCACGAAACCCTAGCCACCATCTGAGAGGAAAATCGTGCGGCGTTCGGAAAGAGTTTCAGGACGTGCTAGCACACCATAGTTGCAGCCCGGATCGTGAATACTCGTGTGGATACCGGTAGAGGGCATTCGCATTTGCAGTGTCTTAGAATCCGAAAAAGAAGCAACCTATCCACGGCAATAAGGTATTTTCGTACATCCATGGTATTTTTTATTATACATCATGTTGTTGTATGGTCTTTACCGCAGTGTATTGTGAATACTCGGACCGTACGCGATCCAATAATTTCAATATCAGAATTAGCAATAACTCCTTAAATAAGAGGAATCTCAGCATATATTTGTGTTTCAACATTTGCATTGCGCATAGTGTTAGTGTCAACCAATTCTTCCTCAGTTAACTCATCCCTCATAAGCTCAAGGTAACTACATGTTTTGAATTTTTCCTTATAGCTTTTTAGATTTTCCCTTGATGTTTTGGAAGTGGTTTCCGTTTGTAAGAAACTGCAACACTATCCTCCTATAAGTGGCTTCCCTGACCTAGTCTCATAATAAGTATCTTGGATGGAAGTTCTTTAGTAAGATCCACATTGACATAGATGTGAATATAATCCACTCTCTTCTTCTTAGCTGTATTTTCATCAAAGCAGAGAGGTGTTCCAAAAAAGCTATCAAGGGCACTCAACCCTTGTGTAATCAAACATTCCAAGAGGACATTGTGGAAATTAATCCAAAGAAAAATGCTCTGAAGTTTAATAGATTCAAGCTTGAGGGTTAACTTCTGACAAGGTGTGCTGAGTACACTACAAAATTTACCTGACTTTACACACTACAAATTGTAGTTATGTTGAGTCAGGATCAATCCACAGGGAATGTTTGGTTAATTTCTGTAATGAAATTAACTGATGCAAGGAAGATATATAGCGGGTTTTTGGATTTTAAATAATTTAGACATTAAAGTAAAAGTAAACTATTGAAAACAAATTAAAATAAGTAATTGAAAATGAGAAAAGTGTCGAATATAAGTAAAGTCTAGTTCTAGGGTCAATCTCGGCCTAAACACGATCAAGCATATTCCATCATTCTAACGTTTTAGCAACTATTTTCAGACTATTGATCTGAGACTAATAGAACGCTCTACAAATCTCGATTTTCCCTTAAGTTGTGTTTAATCAAGATATGATCATTAATTAAACCTAACTACCAAATAACCTAGGATATGATCTTGATAATTAATTTGGTAGTCGCATTATGAATTGGAAAACGATCAATATAGGCATTAACCTCACACGTTTAGGTTATCTAACATTCTTTATGTTGTTTCTAACGATTAACAATCATTAGATGCTACTTACAAGCATCAAAAGTAACAATTGTGGATTACATTCAATGTTTTAATAGTTAGGTTTGAAATAAAACAATCAAAATAACAAATTAAGATAATCCATCCCAAAACCAATCAAGTTAATACCAATAACACAACAATCTGAAAAAAAATACAACTTTAAAATGATAAAAATAGCTTAACCGTGACTTAGCATCGATATAACTATTAAACCGAAGTCGGGAAGCTAGCCTTCCATCTCTATTTTTATGCTCCAAGTGTGAGTCATATTCCCCGTGTGCATTGGTAGTGAAGAGAAAGAATAATATTCGTTATACTCCATGCCTGCTATCTTTCACACCATTGGTCTCTTATTCATTGATTTGACAAATAAAAATGGTGGTCCAAGTCTTTACTCACTATCTATCTCCCACTATCTTCTGTTGCCTCCCCCCTTTCACTATACCTTGGATGTGACGAATAAACCTTATGGACCATCCTCCTATTCACACTTCACTTTTCTCACATCTAGCCGCCGTAATTCTTCTCCAATTTCTCCAGCCACCAAGCCGCAGCCACCTCCCTTCACGCCAATCTCTACTGCCCCTCACTATTTTATTAATAGGATAAGTTAACTCCAAGGTTTTCGGTCCACACAACTATTTACTGCTCCCTCTTTTTACCGTGTGTTTTGAATAAAACGCACACCAAGCACTTAGAATGCAGACACGTTGTGCACTTAATGCACAATGTCTTCGTTACACGCAGGCGTTTCCTGCATTGTATACATGCAGTGCCTACGTTTAATATACAACGTAGCGCATAACACCTGTATTGCCTTTATTCATGTGTTTCTTATGACTGTGTCATTTTTCCAAGTCCACTTCTCTTGGCTATCATTTTAAGCTCTCATCTTGGTTGGGCCTTGCATTGCCATATTGTCCTTTTAAGTATGACTGCCTATTAAATTTAAATACATGTAATTGCATGGAACATGTAATTTCCAGTATTTTGTTTTTTAGCCACTTTAATTCTTCTTTGTTATTTCATTTTTCTTATTTTCTTCTTGACTTTTATTTTCTTCTTTTTGCTCTGTGAAGACAAGCAAAAATAAATCTTCAAAAAATGACCCATATGTCGTGCTTTCGACTCACTTTAATTTCTTTGCTTCCAAATTATACCTAAAATTACATATGAGTTAAAGTGAGTATCTTAAGCATTTCTAAGACAGTAGTCACTAAGTGTAGGATATCACATGAATCAAAATTTAAACATATATCAAGTTCCCCCATACTTAGTCTTTGATCGTCCTCGGGCAAATCGTTAAAATCAAAATCACAAACTAAAACTTTCACTCATTTTCTACATTTCTTAAGAATAGATAACCATAAGTAAAGGTGATTGACTTTCAAAACCTAAGCAAAAGCTCAACATTCAAAACTTCTACTCATGATCAATCCATATTCACTATCCTTAGAAATTCAGTAATCTAGACGAAGACTTAGACAGAAGGTGTTTAAAAAAGATATTTCCATAGGTACACTCAAACACCATTCATGACCGTAACAATCCATAACGTTGCATACCATTTCATTTCTCCACCACTAAATGTCACATGCATAATCATGAATCAAAGGACTTCTCAAGGTTGTAATGTGGGTAAAGGTAAGGTGAGATGTGTTTGGGTCAAGTAGCATGAAAGCCATCAAAGCTAGTGAAACAAAAGTAACATTAAATTAAAAACTGGGTACCGTCAGCTATGACTAATGCAACATTTATATTTCATAGCTCCATTCAACTCTCACACACCAACCACATGAAGCATATACCAATATGAAAGAAACACTCATACAATTTATGCCAACAATACATTGAAGCCATAAAAGTGAACCTTCTAAGCCAATATCTACCTCATATTCAACATACTCAAATAACACATTCATTACAACTCTAGGAAGATCCATTAATCATGAATGACTTTGCAAAATCATAAGCACTTCTTCCTTAATAAATTTATT
Source organism: Erythroxylum williamsii (assembly GCA_027564335.1). NCBI lineage: Eukaryota > Viridiplantae > Streptophyta > Magnoliopsida > Malpighiales > Erythroxylaceae > Erythroxylum > Erythroxylum williamsii. The sequence continues at coordinate 46,293,293 of JANITW010000008.1, forward strand.
TAAACAATTTTTTCATTTTTCTTCTTTCTTTCCTTTTCGTTCATTTTTTCTTGTGCTTTTTCTCTTTTCTCTTTTCTTTCTCTCCCTTTCTTTTTTTCTTTTTTTTGTTAAAAGAAACTACATTAACATAGGAATTTCAATGACAAGATATAAAACATCTCAAAATTATAACCAACCCTCACATATGTACACCCCCTATTGGATCCCGTTTTCAGAGCCCAACATTCGGAGTCATAAAATGTGAGCGTATTACCTTGTAGGTTTATTTTAATGAACCCTCATTAGCCATCATCCCAAAAGGGTGGCGTGCCGCCACCAGTCAAATGCTAAAATCACAAATTGACTTCTTTAGAAAAATTTTAGCTCTATATCTCTAGTTCATAAAGAAATAAGAACCATCTCATTCGGAGCTCTATAGATCAAGATATGCTTAAAAAGCCAAAGTATATTCATAACCTAGTCATGCCCTCCCAACCGATCTCTCACTTTCTTTCCATCAATTTCTTTCAAAACAAGATCAAAGGATATCAATTTTTATGGAGAGACAGAAAAAATGCATTAGAATCTATTGGTTCAAGAATCACTTCATTTGGAGGCCAGATTATGAAGCTATGACCAAAAGAATCAAACATGCATTTGTCCTCAATCATATTGGACCTGTTTTGGGACCACTGGCATAAATTTTGCTAGAGATGTCAGATTAAGGTTATCTTAAGATGATTTTGAAGAGGACTTCTATATCTATAACTTTTTTGAAGACTTTGAAAAGTTATTTTGTCATTTGAAGAGTCAAAACACTAGCCGTTCGAAACATCAAAGGCAGACCATGTAATCCACAGGTCTGGTGGCCTTTTCATTACTGGAATACACGGTCATTGTTGATTGTACACGGCCTGACGGTGTAACCTTTGGGTTTTTATAGAAATTTCACTCTCCAAGACCTCTCCAATGGATCATACATCCATTCTAACACCCCTTTCACCTATAATCTTTCCAAATTCAACAATCTTAGTGCGCTATCACTTTATTTACCATAATTCTTCTATATATACATCATATATAGCATCACTAACTTATAATGAACTTATCTCTTGATTCCGATATCCAAAAATGCCATACTTTATATCATTGGAAAGCTAGAAAGATAATCTCCAACTTTTATGAAGACAACATTGGCTAGTTATACCTAGATTAATACAGTTTTTCCTTTGAGTTTATAACATTATTTTCCCTTATGAAAAGCTTGAAATTTTCATTTTACAAACTTGGAATGTCATGAGCATAACCATTAAAATACCAATTATTTCATCAAACACTCTAATCTCTACACATTTGACTCATCACCTATAACTAATTCTCATTATTCATAAAAATCGTATCTTCTTTTCCATAATATCTGACTTATATGTATAACAATAATTCATGTTCAAGATTCATCATCTCAAGTTGATAACTTTAAGTATACCTAATTTCAACTCCACATCATCCATACACAATTCATAATTCATTAACATCATAATTCATATTTCATTAACTTCATAAGATAAGAGTTTACAAAACTTTAATGGCATCTCATGCCATAATACATCATTTCGCAAAATCCCCAAAATATACAAGATACTTGATTGATAATAGCTCAAAATGTAACTACAGCCTTGTTTACATAAATTACTCCAAAACAAAACAAGACATGCAAATTTGTAGTGATGCCTTGACTCACTTTCACTCGATCTCTTGCTCATCACCTGAATAGGGGAAGGAGAGTGGGGGTAAGCTTAAAAGCTCGTGGGTAGCAAGTTTATAACAGAGAACTAAGCAAAACCTTAAAAATATTCATTTGTTTGAGAAAATTCATAATGAATTTATAAAGCACATGTTTGTCCAATTCTCATCATATAATCCAATTCACAAACAACACAATTTATGCATTCATCAACTTGTTTACAAAATCATAAACACATAAGCATATCAGAATGGTTTGGGTAGTCTAAAACATAAAGTATTGCACATTTTCACATAATGATCTTATGTAGTCATGAACAAAACGTACTATCACAATTTCATATAATGGTCTTGCATATTAGTGAATTCAGGGGAGTTCATGAAGGAGCTCCATGCCACTGACAAGCAGGCAGGAGAAGCCTTTGGTCAAAGTGCACTTGACTTAACTTAGAAGACCACCACAAACCTACATAATATGTATTTCATGACTTTAAAACAGATTGCCCAAAATGGAACTTTTTCGAAAACATGATTTTCTTAACATATTGCCACAAAAGGCATATTTCAGAAACACAATTATCCATGAACATGAAATATTTCACATGCATTTCTATCAAATTCATAGACCAAACAAATAACAATTTCTCAAGTCATTCAAAGCAATAATGCAACAATTATGAAACAATTTGAAATCATTTTATTTTCTTGCTTTAAAAGAAAACATTCATGGCTCAATACTAAATTATAAACATGAAACCTACATAATTGACTTGGACAAATCCAAACTCAAGGTTGTCTTTCCACTGGCTCTTGGATAGGGTTCTTTGGGTTTCCTATAACAAACCAATTTTCTCATTCAATCCATATTCAGATGTAAATTCATAAAACTTCACAAATCAAAAAATGCTAAAATTAAACTTAAACCTAACCTACCCATAGTTCATCTAAGCTAGAAAAACCAAAACCCTAGCTTAGAAATCCAAAATCAAGATGGTTTCATCTTTCTCTTCTTTCTTCCTTCATGCCCAACACAAACCCTAGTCTCTACTTAATCCCTTTTTGAACCTAGCAAGAAGAATGATGAAGACTTACCTTTAACAAGTTGATTTCCTCTTCTTTTTATTCTTCTTTCTTCTTCCTTCCAAGCTTCCCACGATTTTCCTTCTACTCTTCTCTTCTTTACATTTTCTTCCTCTTCCTTTAGCTTCTCAGGACATTTCTCTCTTCTTCTTCGTTTTTTTCCTTCTTAAAAAGCAAGTCAACATTTCCCTTTTCCTATAATAGCCTTAATGAGTGAGCAAAGTCCTTTTCACCCTTCCTTATAAGCTTAGGTTCTTTTAACCTTAAGTGGTCTTCCAAGAATGCCCTTCATGCAATCTTACTACCTTAATTCAATTAACCCATGAAATAAAATCCTAAAAACCTTGACATAATATAACAATTAATTCCAAAACTAATTTATCATGTCCTTATAATTTATTCAAGTCATGTCTAACTCAATAAAAATAATAAGAAAAATTTTGGGGGCCAACATCCCCACACTTAAAATTTTGTACATCCATAAACTCAACAATCACAAATGTTCCACTAGGTTTATGGCTTGGGTCAGATATTTGGTTAAGTTTAAAAGCATAAATTTGGTCTATACAAAAAGAAAGGCATAAAGCTCAAAGAAGGTTAACAAGGAAAAAATCATATCAATAGGGTAGGTTATTTGCCTAATGTAGCTTATGAAACAAAGAATGCCTAATCATTTTCATATTAATGCATGTGATAAAAATGTGATCTCGAATAGAAATTCAAAGCAAAATTAGGATGTACATGTCATGAAGGTCACACATCGTCAAAAGACAATAGGGCTGAAATGTAGGTGTCAATCTAATAAGGCTCAAAATCTCACTGATTTTGTCTGCCACTAGTCACTACTCTTTTACAGATATTGCACATTAACAAACCACAAAAGTAAAACTATATGCCAAATTTTGCTATGGATTTTTACTAATCAATTCACACTCTAATTAGGACTAAATAATCTTAAAAGCAATAGAAAAAAAAGAAAATTTTTGATTTTATTCGTTTAATTTTGAAAACTACCTAGGAAGTCATATAAGCTATGATTAAGCTCACAAACATGCATTAAAACTAATGTACCCCACCCCCACACTTAAAACTTGCATTGTCCTCAATGTAAAATCAAATGCAAGAAATAGAGTAGTTAACAAAAATAGCAAATGCGAAAATATAAAAGACAAAAGTTAACTTCCCTTGGGTTGCCTTCTAGGTAGCGCCTTTGTTTAATGTCATTGGCTCAACCTCTAGTTGCGTGCTTTATGTGACACCAATCACACCTTCCAGCATCAACACCTCCAAATCCTCCATTTGGAAGCCCTTATAATACGACTTCAAGCAATGGCCATTCACTCATAATGTCATATTGGTTTTGAGGCTCTGTATCTCCATTGCACTAAAAGGAAAGACATGAGTGATAACAAATGGACCAACCCAATAAGAACGCAACTTACCCGGAAAGAGTTTGAGTTTGGAATGATATAGTAACATTTTCCAGCCCACCGAGAAGCTTTTCCTCCAAATTATCTTATTATGAAATGCTTTCATCCTCTCCTTATATATCACTGCATTTCGATATGATGCATTCCTCATCTCTTCCAACTCTTGAAGTTGCAACTTCCTATGCACTCCTTTATCATCCAAGTATATGTTGCTTCTTTTTATAGCCCAATATGCCTTATGTTGCAATTCCACTAGAAGATGACATGGCTTTCCAAACATTAGCCTATATGGTAACATTCCAATTAGTGTTTTGTAAGCCATACTGTAGGCCCACAATGCGTCTTCCAGTCTTACACTCCAATCCTTCCTATTTAGTTGCATAGTTTTCTCCAGGATTAACTTGATTTCTCGATTTTAGACTTCAGCTTGGCTATTGGTTTGGGGATGATAAGCAGTATAAACTTTATGCATGATGTGATATTTTTTAAACATTGCTTCCATCACCCTATTGAAGAAGTAGGTTCCTCTGTCACTAATGATGGCTTTTGATATCTTGAACCTAGAAAGAATGTTAGCCTTAATAAAATCTGCAACAACCTTGGCATCATTAGTTCTAGTGGCTTTGGTTTCCACCCATTTAGAAACATAATCAACCAAAAGCATTATATAAGTAAAGCTAAAAGAAAAAGGGAAAGGTCCCACAAAATCAATGCCCTAAATGTCAAAATTTTCAAAGAAAAGCAAAGGAGTTGGTGGTAATTCATCCTTACAGGACAGGTTACCTGACCGTTGGCATCTATCACAAGCTTTGTAGAAGGTATATGCATCTTTGAACAATGTTGGCTAGTAGAAGCCGCTATCCAGAACTTTATAAGTTATCCTTTTCGCTCCAAAATTTCCTCCGTAACCGTACAAGTGGTAGAAGGTTAAAATTGATGATGATTCATTTTTTGATACACACATCCTGATAACTTAATCTGCACTGTGCCTCTAGAGATATGGGTCATCCCATACATAGTACTTCGCTTCACTTTGTAGCTTATCCCCCTGAATCTTTGACAAACCAACAGGTAATTTGTTAGTTACTAAAAAATTGACAATGTTTGCATACCATGGTGGTGTCACATCGGCAAAAAATAATTGCTCATTCGGAAAGCTTTCTTGTTGAGGGATATCATCTTCTTCCTTTATCAAACTACTGAGATGGTCCGCCACCGCATTTTCTACCTCCTTTTTATCTCTGATCTCCAAGTCAAATTCTTGAAGGAGGAGAATGCATATGATCAGCCTCAATTTTGCTTCTTTCTTTGTGAGCAAATATCATAAAGTTGCATGATCAGAATAAACAATTACTATAGCATTAAGCAAATACGATCTAAATTTTTCTAAAGAAAAAATCACAAATAACAATTCTTTTTCAATAGTGGAATAATTCAATTGAGATGGGTTTAAAGTCTTTGAAACATAGTAAATGGCATGCAAAACCTTTGCCACTCTTTGTCCTAGAACTGCCCCCATTACATATTCGCTCGCATCACACATGATCTCGAAGGGGAGGTTCCAATCTGGGGGTTAAATCACTGGTGGAGATGTCAAAAGCTCCTTAAGTTTGTTGAATGCTTCCTTGCACCTTTTGTTGAACTCAGAGGAGACATCTTGTTGAAAAAACTTGCATAGTGGTGTGATTATCTTTGAAAAGTCCTTAATGAAGATTCTATAAAATCCTGTATGCCCAAGAAAAGAATCCACTTCCCTCATAGTAGAGGGGTAAGGTAAAAAAGAAATAAGATCAACTTTGGACTTGTCTACTTTAATACCCTTAGCAGATATCACACCAGTTAAACCTATACATTAATCTACCATAAAATGGCATTTTTTCTAGTTCAACACAAGGTTAGTTTCTCTACATCGTTCTAAGATAATAGAAAGATTATCAAGACATTCACCAAAAGAAGATCAATACACACTAAAATCGTCCATGAATACCTCTATAATCTTCTCAACATATTAAAAAAAATGCTTGGCATACACCTCTAGAATTTGGCAAGTACGTTACCTAAAAAGCCATCTAAAAAACAATAATAGTCAAAACTAGCTAATCTCTCAAGCATCTAATCAATAAAAGGAAGGGAAAAGTAGTCTTTACGAGTAGCAAAATTTAACTTTCTATGATCAATACATACTCGCTACCTAGTTTGCACTCAGGTGGTAATTAACTCACCTTCTTGGTTTGTCACAATGGTGATTCCAAACTTCTTTGGAACCACCTAAATAGGACTTACCCACTTAGCATCAGAAATTGGGTAGATAACCCTAATATCGAGAAGCTTCAACACCTCCTTCTTCACAACTTCCATCATTGGAGGATTCAGCCTATGCTAAGCTTGCCTTACAGACTTTGCATCCTCCTTCAACAAAATGTAGTGCATGCATATGGAAGGGCTTATCCCTTGTATATCTACAATAGTCCACCCAATGACCTTCTTACGCTCTCTCAACATTCAAACTAGCCTCTCCTCTTGATTTGAATTTAACTATGCCGAGATGATAATTGGGAGAGTTTGTTTATCTTCCAAATAGGCATACTTTAGATGTGTAGGGAGTAACTTCAATTCCAATTCTGGTGCTTACACATCAAAAGGTAACAACTTCTGGTGAGCTTCAGGTAATTGTATAGAAGCCAAATCATGCCCTTTTGGAGAGCTTTCCAGTGAGTCCAAGGCAGCTGTCATTTCCACAATCTCTGCTCCCATCTTAACATTAGTGTTAGCTTCTACTTTCATATCCTCAATTCAAACCATTTCCAAATGATCCCTGCAACTTAATTTAAACATTTCCTACACCAAAGGATTAATCACATCAATAGGAAAAAACACAATGGTGATTAGGAGGATATTTCATGGCATCAAAAATATTGAAATAAAATCACTTCCCCATCAAATTCAATTATGAGGGTGCCCTTACGAACATCTATCATAGTTTAAGCGGTATTAAGAAACAGTCTTGTTGGACCCTGATTCTAGAGCCAAACATTCAGAGTCGTAAAGCATGAGCATATTATCCTATAGGATTATTTCAATGAACCCTCAGCCATCATCCCACAAGGGTGGTGTGCCCACACTAGCCAAACATAAAAAAAAAACTCATTTCTCCTAATTCATAACAGATTTTGGGAAACCTTAAACTAGAATTACAATTTGAATTCTTCGAAACATTTGTTCCTTATTGTCTTAAGTTTCTAATGACACCAAAATCATTCAATTTGGTTCAGAATTCTAAAAGTTAGGGCCCAAACATTTTCAGACTATTATTAAACTGGAACATTATACTATAGTCAAATTCTATTCAGAATTTGAAAGTCTTAGAGACTAAATTGAAATCTAATTACTTTAGATAATTTGTATATCTATGTCTTTAGTTTATTTAGAAACAAGAATCATCTCATTCGGATCTCTACAGATCAAGATACCATTAAAATACCTAAATATATTTAGTAAAATATCAGATTCATACTCTTCCAACCCATACCCTTACTTTGAATCAGTCAATCCCCTTTTAAATCAACATCAGAAGCTATAAAATTTCATGCAGAGGTAGAAAAAAATGTGTTAGGAATATATGGGTCTAAGAATCACATCATTTGGAGGTCAGATAACAACGTTATGGCTGAAAGAATCAAACAAGGTTTTGTTCTCAATCATATTAAACCTGTTTCAGGACAACTATCATAACTTTCTATATAGATGTCAAACTAAGGTCATCTTGGAATGGTTTCGAAGAGAATTTCGAGATCTACAATTTTTATGAAGATATCAAAGTGATATTTTTTCATCTAAAAGGTCAGAACTGAACCAGACGATTCAGTCTACAGTGGATAAGAAGGAAGGTTTCAGTTTAAGACCTATTTTGGAACATTTAGAATAAATTTCTCTAAAGATATTGGATCAAGGTAATTATTATATTATTTAAAAGAATACTTCAAGATTTATTATATTATGTAATCTAGAAGATTTATTATAAATTTTATGAAAACTTTGAAGATATATTATGTCAACTAGAGGGTCAAAATTGAGCCAGACAATAGGGTAAGACGATCCCAGATGGAAGGTCAGATGAAAGGGACGTATTTTGGAACAATTGGCATAACTTTATTTATAGATATCTGATCAAGATAATTCTTAGATTTTTTGAAATAGGACTTCAATATATACAACTTTCATGAAGGCCTTAAAGATATATTCTATAATCTAGAGGGTTGAAATTGAACAAGACCATAGGATAAGACGGTCCTAGTCAGAAGGTCAGATTAAAGGGAGCTATTTTGGAAAAATTGACATAACTTTCTCTAGAGCTATAGGATCAAGGTTATTCTTATATTTATTGAAATAGTACTTTAATATATACAAATTTTATGAAGATCTTGAAAATAGATTATGTCATCTGGAGGTTCAAAATTGAACCAGTCAATAGGGTAAGATGATCCCAGATGGAAGGTCAGATGAAAGGGAACTATTTTGGAACAATTAGCATAACTTTCTCTAGAGATATAAGATTAAGGTCATTATTAGATATTTTGAAAGAGGAATTAAAAATATACAACTTTCATGAAGATCTTAAAGGTAGATTCGGTCATATAAGGGGTCAAAATTGAACCAGACTATAGGGTAAGATGATCCCAGATGGAAGGTCAGACGAAAGTGACCTATTTTGGAATAATTAGTATAACTTTCTCTAGAGATATTGGATCAAGGTCCTTCTTAGATAGTTTGAAAGAGAAATTCAACATCTACAACTTTCATGAATACCTTAAAGATAGATTCTATTATCTAAATGGTCAAAATTGAACCAGACTATAGGGTAAGATGATCATAGATGGAAGGTCAGACGAAAGGGACCTATTTTGTAACAATTGGCATAACTTTCTCTAAAGATATCGGATCAAGGTCATTCTTAGATGGTTTAAAAGAGGACTTCAAGATCTAAAAATTTTATAGGACCTTAAAGATAGATTCTATCATCTAGAGGGTCAAAATTGGATAAGACGATTCAGTCTACAATTCATAAGATGATTCAGTTTACAGTGCATAAGAAGATTCCGTCTACAGTGCATAAGATGATTCCATCTACAGTGCATAAGATGATTCCATCTATAGTGCATAAGAAGATTTAGTCTATAGTGCATAAGATGATTCCATCTACAGTGCATAAGATGATTCTGTCTACAGTGCATAAAAAGATTGTATTTCTAATAGGTCTTCCTCGCATCCCTTAAAGTTCTAAATCACTAACTACACTCTCCAGAGTACCTCCACTTATAAAGATCATAACTTTCGACTCCGATGTACAAAAATTTCATACTATATACTATTGGAAAGCTAGAAAGATAAGTTACAACTTTTTAAAAGGCAACTTTTCTAGAAGACAACTTTGTCTAATTTAGCTTAGATCAATACAGTTTTTCTCCTGAAGTCAGAACACGAAATTTACCTCTATGGAAGACTTGAAATTTGCACTATGCAAACTTGGAATGTCCTGAGCATAACCATTTAGCTACCAAATTGACTTCGTTAAACTCCCAAATCTTAACTCATTTGACTCATCACATTCAACTATATCTAATCATTCATAATTCCTATCTTTCTTTTCCATAACATCTCACTTATGTAGACACACACACACACACACACACACACACACACACACACACACACACACACATACATACATACATAAATACATACATACATACATATATATATATATATGTATATATATATGTATAT
>JANITW010000008.1:46303408-46316956 GCA_027564335.1 Erythroxylum williamsii
ATTTTTCGATATGTATATTGTGAGTTATGACCTGTTTGAGTGTTGGCTGTTTATGTGCATTATTATGGAGCCTAGCCCTAAATGTAGGTTTTATGAGTATTGTGCTTGGAAGCTAAATTAGAGATTTTTGTGACTCGAATTGGCTCAAGTGATCTTCTGGAAATTTGTAGAGGAAGCAATTATTTTTAAAATGAGTTATATTATGCTATTTTTGGATACAAGAATTGGGAGTTATGAATTTTCAAAACCTGAACCTAAGTTAGGTCATTGACTAGTGATCAGGGCAGCCATTTGCGTGACAGTTTTGAGCTTGTTAGTGATGGAATTGGCTTCTAAGCCCTTCATGAAAAGTGAAGTATGTTGTCTGATATTTCCATTGATATAAGGTATAGAATTTTTTGACATTTTTACAAGAAGTTATGCTTTTTAGAAAATTTATGTTCAGTGGTTTCAGTGGGCAGAATCATTCATTGAATTGTTTGACCTACTTAGAAATTGAATTTGATTTCATGTTGTTCATGAAAGTTGTAGGTCTCATTCTGATATTTCTTTTGGCATAAATTTTGTAATTTTTATCAAAGGGAATGAGAATTTATGGATTTTATAAAATGTTGCACTGTTTTGAGAGGCATTGTGAAGGTAGTAACTTTGAGTGTAATTGTGACACCTTTAGAGGTGAAATTAGTTTTTGTGTCCTTCATAAAACTTGTAGAGCTCTCTATTCTCTATAAAATAGACACAAAGGTTGTCCAATTTGGATTTCGGAGCAAGGAGTTATGAATTATGAAAGTTGGGATATCGGTGGACGTTTGTCCACAACTACCATTGTAGTAGCATAAGTCGACTTGCATCCTTAGACAAGTAGACTAGAACATACACAGTAGCATAAATCGACTAGGATTCTCAGGCAAGTCAACTAGGATCATATATTTTTCTTCTTTTGCTTATAACTTGTCCATCCGACCTCTGATCGACCTGATTCTCGAGGCATCGGATTCGTGAATCATTTAATTTTATTTCTATGTGAAAGTGGGATTTTTTAAAGGCGAAATTGACAGAAATCGGTTAGGTGAAGGTGAGGGGATCGGGTAGAGATTTTTGGACCTTTTGATGTCTGAATTGAGCGATTTTAGTGTCTATGGTTTCTTTGGACATAGGGGAATATTTTTATAGTATGATTTATGGAATGATACCAGGAATGTCACGAACATGCATTGTACGCATTTTCATTTATACATGTGCATATTTAAATAGTTCTGCCTGTACATTTGGTAATGTGTATGCAATTGCACTGTTATAGAGACTCATTTGGAGCGTCGATCCACCGACGTTACTGAGACTTCCAGGTATTTAGCTCGGAAGTACAGGTGAGTAACCTAGTTGGTTTCTCAATTTTTGACTGTTAAATGTTCTGTACTTGGAATTCTGTGTTGAATAATGATGAGTATGTGAATTGTTATGTTTGAAATCTCGGACCAAAGGTCCGAGGGATTGAGTGATTGGATATGCCAATGTGATTGTTTGTGAATGTGAAAAATTGTCTATGACTGAAATACCGGACCAAAGGTCCGAGGAAATGAGAATTTGACATTGAAGTGTTAATTGACTGAGATTGAGTAATTTTCATGTTTCCAATGTGATATGACTGTTCCAATAAATTAGCTTTGACTGTATTGCGATATATTGGGCAGATTGCATTTCATGCACAGATACATGAACAGATAATGGTAGTTGTGACCTGAGTCGCTACTGTTACTGAAAAGAGCCTTGAGCTCGAACACTGATACTGAAAAGAGCCTTGAGCTCGATTACTGAAAAACGAGCCTCGAGCTCGAAGGGAGTTAGTGCATACCTAGAGGGCTCTCCTACTCCCTAGACGCGTCTACTGGATACTATCCACTGTTTATGCACTAGGTCACAACACTGAAATAAAATAGGAAAGAGTCTCATATGCATTGCATACACGTTGTAATGATTGAATACAGCGAATGAGAAATAGGTAAGAGGGCATGAGAATCTGTAAACCTGTAAACTGCTATATGGTATTCTGAATGTGTTATGGTGATATGTTGTATGCTATTTGCGTAATGTATGAATTGAGTGAACCATCGATGATAGTTTCTCATTGAGTTGGCAAACTCACCCAAAATTGCATCTATTTTTTATGATAAGAAGAATACCCCGTTAGATCAACGGGAGTATACCGCAGCATTCAAGTGACGGATAGAGGTCGGGATCAGTTCGCGTCTGCATTAGCCTACATTAGTGTATTATATTTTCTGAATTTGTGTATGACTGATTAGGTCAAATTGTAAATTTACTAACTGATATAAATGGAGTTTATAAAAAGGGTCCTGAGGCCATTAAATTGGTTATGTATATTGTTCTCCGCATAAATATTGATGTGGATGTGAAACAAAAAGTTCATACTGTGTTTTGGCTGAGTGTTGTAATACGCCACCTCGCGGGGCGCAGACTCGGATATCACCATCGATGTCGGGTTCGGGTCTTGCGAGAGTGGGGTGTTACATGTAGGTGGTAGGCGTGCACTTAAGTGCAACAAAACATTGAGGTCTTGGGTTCGAGTGGTGACTCATCCAAGCACCAAAGAGGACAATACCGAGGGGAAATCCACCCCGGTAGCAGTCGCGGGCCTCTTGAGGTGCGCAGGAAACCCACCCGGTATGCAAAGTTCGAGTCGCTACAACATGCCTTTAAATTCTTCCAACACGACTGCATACTTTCATGTAATCCCTAACTTTGTCAAAAACTAGTCCAAATTGCTCCAAACTTATCAAAATTCATTCCTTTTGTTCTAAACAAGTAAGTTAGAAACTAATAAGAAACTATAAATAACCTAAGTGTTATAAATAATAGAATAGTCAAATAAACAAACAAAATGTACTAAATATGAGCCTAAAAATATTAGTAAATCAAACACTTATGATGGGTTTGTAATTTGATACATGCATACATATATATATATATATATATGTATGTATGTATGTATTTATGTATTTATATATATGCATGTATGTATATATGTATATAATGGGTGTGAATTATGTTTAGCCACCTTGCATGTATTATTTTTAATATTATAGAATGTAAAAAGGATAGGAATTTAAATTTTTTGAAGTAAATGCTAGTTGTTATCACTATTGAATGCACAAAACCTATGAAGTAAATGCAAGTTGTTATCACTATTGAATGCCTAAAACCTATAAGTTACAGTAAAATTTAGTACTTAAGTGAGGTAAATGAAGGTGTTAAGAAGCAATTTTTAAATTTTGAAGGTTACATTAGCAATGTAATTGTAGTAGGGATCTATGTGGACTTGTAGTAAAGAAGGAGAGAAAAATAAAACTATGGATTTTTCCCTATAATATCACATATAGAACTTAATTTTTTATGTGTTTTTTCTAGACTTCAAAAGCAAAAGGAGTGTTAACCCAAAACCTTAATCTATGGTTAAGAATGTCTTAGCGTTTGTAGTACCCATCCTATATAGGTCATCATTTTTATTGACGCCAAATTTACTTACCATGTTTAATATCTCAAAATAAAAGTCGGGGATTTATTATGTAATAAAAATAATACAATAATTAGTTATAAATATGAATTATCATTTCTCGTGCAAAATGTCAATTTTGAGATAAAATTTGTAAAGTACATATCTAACTGTGACACCAAATAGATGAGCACTTATTTCTACATGGATTTAGGTCCTATTACACAATGGAGAAAGATTAGACACACACCATGACTACTTCCATAGATATTATAAGTAAGATAATTGTTTTTTTATTTATAAGATGATGAATAAAGTTGTATGAAAAATATTAATTGACCATAATTCTTTAAATGCAACAGTATTATTGGTCTTTTCTCCAATTTAATGATCTAATTAAAAAAGATGAGGTTGTGTGTAGATGTTGAAGATTATGTAGTTGTAAAAAATATAAACTAGAGAATTCATAGGGAAAACTAACTACTGAAGGCATATGCAATTATGTTGTTGACCAAATAACTAACATAATAAATTACTATTACTTAATTTATGTGTTTATCTTCATCAAATTTATATTTACGATGAAAAGTTTTCACTTGACTATATTATGTTAGGTCCATAGTGTTAACATAACTTTAAATAATAAGTGCATAACTAGCAAATCTAGAAATAACAAAGGTGTTCCTTAAATGAAGAATCATTTTGGTAAAGAGATAAATGGCTAAAGTGGTTGTCAATAGTAATGGAGACTACTAAAGGAGTATAAAGATAAAACTAGTGGACTTGATAGTTTACATACCAACCTTTATGAAGTTATTAATCTTAGACCCTGATTCTTGAGCCCAAACATTCGAAGTTATAAAGCATGAGCATAGTATCCTATAGGGTTATTTTCAATAAACCCTCATTAGTCATCAACCTACAAGGGTAGCGTGCCCACTCCAGCCAAACATCAAAATAAACCCATTTCTCCTATTTCAGAACAGATTTTGGGAAAACTCAAATCAGAATTTCACTTTTGTTTCTTCATAAAATTTGTTGCCCATTGTCTTAAGCTTCTAATGACACCAAAATTATCCAATTTGGTTTGGAAATCTGAAAGTTAGGGCTCAAACATTTTCAGACTATTATTAAATTGAAACAATCCATTATATCCAATTTCCATCCAAAAATTGAAAGTCTTAGGACTGAATTAAAATTTAATTCCTTCAGATAATTTCTACCTCTATGTCTCTAGTTTATTTTGAAATAAGAATCATCTTATTACGAGCTCTACAGATCAAGATATCTCAAAATACCGAAGTATATTCAGTAAAATATCCAATTTATACTCTTCCATCCGATACCTTTAATTTGATTCAATAAATCTTTTTCAAATCAGTATCAAAAGTTAAAACATTTTATAGAGAGTTGTAAAATGTGTTAGTAATCTATTGGTTCAAAAATCACTTCATTTGGAGGTCGGATAACAAAGTTATATCCTAAAGAATCAAACAAGGTTTTGTCCTCAATCATATTGAACCTATTTCTAGACAATTAAAATAACTTTCTTTATAGATGTCAAATTAAGGTCATTCATAGATGGTTTGAAAGAGAACTCATAGATATACAACTTTAATGAAGACATAAGAGTGAGATTTTTTCATTTAAAAAGTCAGAACTTGAATGGAAGATAGTTTAAGGCCTATTTTGGATAAGAAGGAAGTTTTTAGTTACAGTGGATAAGAAGGAAGGTTTTAGTTTAAGACCTATTTTGGAACAATTGGCATAACTTTCTCTGGAAATATTAGATCAAGGTCATTCTTAGATTGTTTAAAAGAGGACTTCAAGATCTACAACTTTTATGAAGACCTTGAAGATAGTTTTTGTCATCTAGAGGGTCAAAATTGAACCAGATAATAGGGTAAGACAATCCCAGATGGAAGGTCAGACTAAAGGGAACTATTTTGGAACAATTAGCATAACTTTCTTTAGAGATATTAGATCAAGATTATTATTAAATGGTTTGAAACAGGACTTCAAGATATACAACTTTTATGAAGACCTTGAAGATAGATTCTATCATCTAGAGGTTCATAATTGGACCTGACAATTCGGTCTACAGTGCATAAGATGATTCGGTCTACAGTGGATAAGAAGATGATTCGGTCTACAGTGTATAAGAAGATGACTCAGTCTACAGTGCATAAGAAGATGATTCAGTCTATAGTGCATAAGAAGGAAGGTTTGTACAGGATCTTCCTCCCATCACCAAAAGTTTTGAATCACTAAGCTCTCAGAGCATTTCTACTTATAAAGATCATAACTTTCGACTCCGATGTACAAAAATCTCATACTATATATCGTTGGAAAGCTAGAAAGACAAGCTACAAATTTCTAAAAGATAGCTTTGTCTAATTCAACCTAAATTAATACAATTTTTACTCTGAAATTAGTAAACAATTTTGCCCCTATGGAGGACTTGGAATTTACACTATACAAACTTACAAACTTGGAATGTCCTAAGCATAACCATTCAACTACCAAATTGACTTCGTTAAACTCTCAAATCTCAACTCATTCGACTCATCACTTACAACTAATTCTTATCATTCATAATGCCTATTTTTCTTGTCCATAACATCTCACTTATGTGTGTGTCTATATATATATATATATATATATATATATATGTATATATACATACATATACATATATATATATTCATGCTCAAAATCATCATCTCAAGTTAATTTCTTTAGATACACCTGATTCCAACTCAACATTATCCATAGACAATTCATATTTTAATAACACCAAAAGAACAAAGTTTAACAAATCTTTAATGGAATTTCAAGTACAATACATCATCGTCTCAAATCTCAAATTACAAAAGAATATTGAACAAATAAACCTGAATGCGACTAAAACAATATGCTTTCCTAAAACCAACTCAAAATACAAAATAAATTTTTTTGGAGAAATTCCTTTAGGCTTTTGATCACTTGATCTATTAGCTATCACCTGAAGATGGAACAAAAAGGGAGTGAGCCTGAAAGCTCGTAGGTAACAGTTTATAACAGAAAAATAAGCAAAACCTTTGAAAACATTCACTTGTCATTGAAATTGTGATTAAGTTCATAAAACACATGTTTCTCAATTTCTCATCATATAGTCAAATTCTCAAACTACAAAACATGAATGCGTAAAACTTGTTCACATATGATAAGCATATAAGCACATTAGAATGGTTTGGGAGGTCCATAAATAGAATGAATTAACACATTCCTAAATAATGATCCTATGTAGTCGTGAACAGAACGTACTAACGCAATCCTACATAATGGTTTTACGTAGCCGTTAACTTAGGGGAGTCCATGAAGAAGTTCCATGCCACTAACAGGTAGGTGGGAGAAGCTTTTATTTGAAGTGCACTTGACAACAAAATGGATCAAACCAAACTCACATAACATATATTTCATAATTTGTAAACATATTGCCCAAAATGGCACTTTTCCGAAACTTGATTTTTCATAAACATAAGATATTTCAAAAACATGATTTCATAAACATGTTATCTTTTCAAAAAATCACTTTCAAAATTCTTTTTATAAATCATCACACAATTCGGATAACAACATATTGCAATTTCTCAAATCATTCAAAACCAATAAATGCAACACTTATGATGCAATTGAATTCATTAAACTTTTTTGATGCTAAGAAAACATTAGTGGCTTATTTACTCTATTATAAACATGTACCCACATTGATTTCCTTGCTTAAGGACTTGCTCAAAATGCCTCTACTCTTACTCCTCTTGCCTCTCTTGATCCCCTTTATCAAAGAAAAAATTCCCATTCATTAGGAATTCAAATTGGAGAACCCATAAGACATATTCACTAAAATTGATCATAGAATATTTAAACCCATGCATTTTCTAAACCCCATGTATTGAAACCCTTCTAAAAACTCAAATGATTCCAAATGATCTTACCTTGATTATTCACCAATGAAGAGAGCTTTGGCTCAAATGGAAAGTCTTCTCTTCCTCTACCTTTTTCTCTTCTTGAACCACTTCAAAATCTCTCTCAAGACCAAGAAATGATGAAACCCTAGCTCAACTCTCTTCTTTTCTCTCAAACCACCGAAATTCTCTTCACTTTCTTTCTTATTTTCTCTTCTTCTCTCCCAGTTCATGTTTTTCCTTCTCTTAAATGCAAGATTACATTTCTTTCTTCCATTTCTACCCTTAATGAGTCCAAAAAGTCCATTTTATCCTTCCTTATAGGCTTATGTTCTTTTAACCTTAACTATCTTGCCAAAAATACCCTTGAATATTCTTATAACCTGAACACTTTAATTCTATTTTCCCATTCAATAAATCCTACTAACTTTGACATAATTAAATAATTTCAAAAATAATTAATCCAATAAACTTCATAATTTATTTAATCATGCTTATTCATCAAGAAAAATTTTTGGGGGCCAACAATAAATATATGGGAGTATTGGGATGATTATATTTTGAGCAGATATAATTTTCATTACGATAAAGCTTTTTAGACAACAACTTTTTTATGACACTAAAATGTCCTTTACTTATAATGAAGTTAGGGCATTTGATTTATGTTGTGCTTCAACGCAACTTCAATTTTATGAAGAAAAAAAATACATTTCTTTAACATAGCTTAACTTTATTAAAGCATTAATTCAAACATAAAATTTAGATATTAATTATACACCCCTATGTGGTACATCATATTATTTCAGAATATAATTCTTGGATTCATTGTGATGAAGGAGCATTATGGAGTTATGGAAAATGTGAACTAACCACTCTTTGGAATTTTAAATCCAATATTAATATTTAAATTATTATAATTAAATATTTTATAGTTTAGTATTTATTGAATGCTTGATATTTAATTCAAAATTGTTATATCTTACATATTTAATGAATTTGAAATTGGTGGGATTATTGACGACTGGATCTCTGATGTTTAATTGTAAAAAGATTGGATGAACCTTTTCTATTTTATAATGGGAACCGAGTTCATCGTTACTACGTCTCAACCATCTTTAACTTTGACATAGGTACAGACATAAGTGTTCCCTTTTTGTGGCCCATCAAATGCAACAAAATATCTTTTCAATCCTTTATTTTCATTTCCCAGTTTGATTTTGACATATTTTCTATTATTAAATTAGAAAAGCTAGTTCTTCTCTCTCATAAACTATCATATAATTCTTCATCCCACTCACTATGAAATATAAGAGTAACTGAAAAACTCAATGAGTTTTACTAATGCCCTTTATACAATTACTGTAATTTATGAGCAATAATAAAATTATTGCCCACTATGCATTATGAACAATAATAAAGCCATAATGTCTATTTTAGTTCATTTGGTCAACCTTCTCTACCCATTTTACAAAGAAAAACTCATCATATTAGTAGAGTCTGTAAGCAAGGGAAATGCAAACTGAGAACTATTAAGATAATGGAACACGGAATTTCAGATGTTTAAATACCTTGTCAAACTTTGATTATGATAAAGAATATATATCCACTCAAATCCCACCTTCTATTATGTTAATGTTTTAGTATCTCCAGTTCTCCTCTTAAACGCTCTAAGTCTTATTGACAATATTATCAACTATTATTATAAATAAACATAATTGTTGTACATGGTTGTATTATTTGAATTTGCTTGCAGATTAGTTATTTATTTGTGTACATTATAATTAATTTCATTTTCACTAACTATTATCCTTTTCTTTAGTTATTACACATATGGTTCTGAATACCACAAATTTGAAACTTAACTAAGGCATAAAATTCTAGATGATGTTGGATATATTCATGATGGTCTACATTACATGTTTGCAAAAGCAAACCTATTTTAATGAAGCTAGAGGAAGGGTACATATGTTTGCCATATATATTTGTAAATATAATATATTGATATTATGTGTCTTTCTAGATGTTAGTATAAGTACTGTTTAACCAATAATTGATAAAACTAAATTTTTTAAAGCTTTTGGACATTTTGGAAAATTTTATCTTATAACTAAACTAAGTTATAAAACAATAGTGTCTTGGTATATCATTAAAGATAATTATAAACTAAAATCATCTAAATATGAGAAAATTTATAATAATAAGTAGATTGAAAATGTTAACCTATAATAGGAACAATATCCTAAGGTTCTAACAAATTTCTCATTTTCTAGACATACCATGAACTTGATAGGGAAACTCAGTTACAATGATAAGTACATGCCTAACTAGTAATGTGAAATTTTTTTCCAGTAATGCCATTCTACCCTTTTCCAAGTAATATATTGAAAAATGAAATTCCATATATTAGTATAAAGATAACTAGAAGCTTGTATAATTATAAAGAAGGAGGTTCCATCTTTATGAATAATGCTCTTTGAGTTTCCTTAAGTGGGTGTTAGGATTATTTATGAATGGTGTTGTTTACACCTTTCCCTCTTTACTGCCTTTACAACCTTTGAAAGTTGGGTGTCAAATTGAAATGAAATTAATATTTACCACCCAATGTCATTACGATATCTTTCAATAAAAATTGATGGTAATGAAGGAGAAAACAAAGAAAACTAGATATAGGAAAGACATATTAAAAAGAAATAGAAGTAGCTATAAAATTGTGTAACATATCCATTTATATGTGCAACAACTATAAATAAGATTCCTTAAATTAGGAATTGTTATTTGGTTTTGAATTTTACGAACAAAGTTGACCACATTGATGATTAGTGGCGTGTATCTTATAATATGTATGGATAACATTGTTACTTACTGACCTTCCTAAAAATGGCTATCTATATGGCCTTATTTAGGATTGGATTTTTAAATTGGACATTGATAAATTAGAGGTTGTATCTAAGAAAAATTCATAGAAATAAATTTTTAAGTTTGCAATAATAAATAAGAAATTGTAACAAAGTTATAACTTCAAAAATATCATATTAAAAATATAGATAACTAATTTGAAAAAAATTTATCTCTGATACTTATGCTCAGCATTAATCCTTTCTTTGTGATGGTGTTATTTGCATTAAGAGAAGAAAGGTTTCAATGGTGCCTCATGTTAGATCGGAAAAAGAAAGTACGTTATATTTGTAGAAACGGTAGATTTCAACACTTTTATAAAATAATTTTTCCAACAGAAGCAATAAATCCAAATCATCATGCTAATCCATACATGATATGGTATAAGGATAATAAAAATATAAACAAGATGAGGAGCATTACCGACTCCTTTGCTACAGCTTTAAATCCTCACTGCGCTATACTCTCCTTCTTCTTATACCCAAATCCTTTGCCTTTGAATCTTTTCCTTTAGCAATCTATCTTCTCCTTGTTGTTGTATCCTCAACCAATTTGATTTACCACTAGGTTAACAAAATCCTTTGGCGGGAAAGGAGAAGAAATGTTTGGAGGAGATTTTCTTAGAAGAAGATGAACCAAAAATGAAACTCTTTCGCTTGGTCCATATTTTAGTTTAGGAACAAGTTTAAGGAATAAGAACTAAAATGAGCTAAATTCACATTTTTCCATTGTTCTATTGATGTTTAATCTTATTTGCCTTCGTAAAGCAAAAAGGAGTTGAGTTACAATGAGGATGGGACAAAGAATGGAAGAATTTGATTCATTGTGACTTACATGGCATGGATAGGAACGTGTAACTCACTAGAAATGTGTACAAACTCAAAGACATTGTTTCAACCACCTTTGTGACCCGCACACTCATATAGAGACTTACAGGATTATTTTGGTAACTTACTTGCTCATGTATCTTGGTCATACAGCTCATTGAGAACGTATAACTTCGTGATTTCTACCAAATTGATATGCATGGTCAATTAAACATGCATATAGCTAATCATCTATAACCACACATCCTTAGTTTTACATTATAAAAGGGCAATTAAGTGGCCAAAAAAGGTTTGTACGGAACTTATTTGGGCATTGATCGATCTTAGTGATTTTCTTCTTAGAATTGAGTATGTTATTCTTTGTATAGATTTTAGGATTTATATATGAATGATTTAGGTAGGCCTACTAGATTATTCATATATGGATTCATTGTCAAGATCCATATTACAATCCATAATTTTTGTAAATATGATTCACATGTGATAAACAAATGTTTGCGCATCGTTATGGAAAACATAGAATAGGTTAAATGATCTAAGCATATGTGTTTTTTGTTTAGAGTGACATGTTTCCTATTCTGTAACGCATCTATCACACTAAATCTAGACAACTTGTTTTGGGTTATCTAAAAGCTAAGCCTAATTAAAAAATATTTTAATTAGATATAACCTAAGGGAAAACTGTTATTAATAGAGCTTGTTTTTAATCTACGGTTAACAGTTTCAAAGTGAGGTATAAGAATAATATGTCGACTAATTATACACATTCATTTGAAGGAACACATTGAACCATAAACTGGATTCAAAACCTATTTTTTAACCTTTATAGTTTTATATTGATTGATTTAATTTGTCTTTCATACTTTAGTTTTATTTTATTGCATCAAACGAATTCAATCAAAACCCCCCTAATCCTATACATTGATTCATTCATTATAAGAAGCTAATCACCCCACTCTACGGGTGTAATCCTTTCTCACCACTACTATAAATTTAATTGTCTAGAGTTAGGTATTATTTTCTAGTGCACTCGACATGTAACAAATCCATCCCTGCAAACTATTGAGAGTAAAGCAATGAAGAACTTTTCCTAAGCTATGGATTATGACTATGTACTAATGAAACAAAGATTTTATCAAATAAGGCCATAGAAATTCCTCCTTTCTTGGCATGATAAGATTATAATTTTATCCATTTCTAGCTCTATCAAAAGTCTTACTTCTCAAATCCAAATTCTTAATAAAGATGTAAATTATTTATCTAGTTATTTTAGTTTTCTTACTACTGCTAAACCCTCTTCTAAACTTATTAGAGAGATTGTTTAGTGTTAAATCTCTTCTATAAATTTTGAATTGCTTTCCAAACCATTGTTCATATAAGAAGGGATTAATGCATTAAACTCTATGCATTCTTTTAAGGATCTAGGGCCGAATTTTCTTATTATAAACCTTTTCCTTAGAACTTGGCCCCTTACCAATCACTTTCTTGTGGAAGTAGCCTTGTAATTCTTCAACAAAATAAAACTTCTAAAAGAAGTTAATTTCACATTTATATGTCTTGTTCTTAACAATAAAGTATATTAGCTTACAATAGTTTAGTACAAGTATTATCACCCTAATGTTACTCATAATCTCTGGCTTGTTGCTCACAATAGGCTTCCTACCTTAGATAGAATTGTCAAATTCATTTTCACTCCCAACTAGTGTATTCTCTATAAATCTACTTTACAAAGCCATAATCATTTGTTCTTTCAATGTTACTATGATAGAGGCATATTTGACCATATTTATACACCCATATTTGATATAATTTGCATGATATTTTATATTTTTATTGTATATTTGGTATTTAATTTGCCCCAGGTACATTTATAGTTTATAATTGCCACATAAAACAAAGTTTTGAAGCAGTTAAGGATACAATGTCGTGTTTATGGCCATGTAAATTTCTCAGCTTATATAGAATCACAAATTTTGAATATTCTAAGATATATATATGGTTTAGTACAAGTTCGTGTATCAGACCATATATCTCCTAGAAACCCTAAAAATTACTATAAAATGTGTGATTGAAAGAAAAATAGAGGAGCATACTTATAGAGTTAATTCAAGACGTAAAGATCATTTAAAATGGGTGATATTGATTTGGAGAAGTGGGAAAGATGAAGAAATCATCAAAAGATTCAATAGAATACATTATCAAACCTTTACATTTCAAGAGTATTTGTAACATCCCGTTACTATTAGCAAGGGTATTTTGGTAATTGGGACAGACTGATAGGTTTCATTGCGTTTACTGATTGAACATGTTACTGGCCTCTGATCATAGAGGAACATGTTTCTTGCATATGCATTTATTCATAGGTACA
>JANITW010000008.1:46420852-46431740 GCA_027564335.1 Erythroxylum williamsii
TTTGTATACTAAATTGAGAAACGAATATGAGTTAAATCAGGATAAAGTGTTTTAGATATAAGATTGCGTTTGTTTATGCTGAGATCCCGGACGGAGGGTCCGGTGGATTTTGATGATCGTGTGGTTGTTTGGGAAAATTTAGAAGTGTTTATTTTACCATTTGCAGGTTTTGGGTTAGGTCAATTGTAGCCGTTATGCTGCCGAAATTTCGTTAAATTGTTTAAAAGATGAATTTTGGGATTGTTTACATGTATAAACAGTTTGTATGGTTTGAGAATTGGGTTGAGGATAATTTCCAAAAAAAAAGGAAACTAGATTGCCTTGCATGAGTTTGATTTATGAGTAAAAAAAAATTCATACCGGTTTCGTATTGGATTAGTTTTAGGTTTCCAACGCGACGCTTTTCTAATGTGTATGTCTTCAGATGTCAGATATGTTTTAGTTCAAATTGATCCGTTTTCTTGCTTTGCTCTCGATTCGTTTCGTTGTGATTCGTTTCGCTACTTAAATTTCGATTCGCTTTCGATTTTGTTTTCCGTATTTTGTTATCCGATTCTCCGATTTGCTTCGTTGATTTGTTATTCGTATCTGTTTGCTTTCGCCTTTCATAATTGCTTTGTCGTTGTTATCCGATTGGACTCATTTTTTATTGTCGATTCGCTTTCCACTTTGTTTTCCAGTTGGGATCCGGTCTTCGGATTTGGGTCCTAACATTCAAGATAAAATATGTTTATGGGAAAGTGGGTACATTTATATGTATGTGCATGGTTATCGGGACCAAATGGAAAAGTTAATAAAAAAACAAAAATGGGTTAGAGGAAGGAAAACAAATTAGGTCGTATTATTGAATTTTAGAGTCAGATTATGGATTCTTTATTTTATTATAAAAGTGACTCCCCTTCTACTTATATAACATTGCTACTTGTCCTATAAATGCCACCTTGGTGAACTTTAACAAAAAAAAGGACCTATTATAGACTTTTAACAAAACATAGAAGTTAGGGAAAGCAAAAAAAAGTGATGAAAGAGAGACGAGAGAGAACCTCCCACTTCTCACTACAAGCAAAAAGAAGGATAACAATCCTTCTTTCCCCTTTTTGAAATTTCTTCCCATCCTTAAATCATTACACCACAGATACCATAGCCTTTAGCCTGTATTCTCGGTACCTTGGAGAGATCCTACGCAATCTTGTTACTTCCTCTTTCACCGATAACTAGCAGTAAAACCAAGGAAAAAATAGACTTCTCACAAAACTTACTTTTTTCCACCTTGCAAACTTTCCTTCTTGAACTCAGAAATATCCTCTCTATTGGATTCTTCTAAAAGATTTTGGAAGCAAGTAATAGGTGAAGAAACTTCACTGTCTTTATCCTACTCACCACCGAAAAACATGGATGGAAGAATGGTGGTTTGCCCCAATCTTGAAGTCTTGAAGGAAGGTGTAAAGGCTTGGGAATCAACCTGATAGGTTTCTTCTTTGGAAAAAGATCACCCTTTCCTCTAGTCTCCTAATGGGCTAATAATTTATAGAAGACCAGAGGCTGGATAGACATTATTCTCTCTGAAGAGAACTTGATTTTGTTCACATTTACCTCTACTTCAGAAATCCAAAAGATTATGGAGGAAGGTCCGTGGCATTTTGGTAGCCATCCTATTCCTACAAACTTGATAGCCATACTTGAACCCCTTAAAATCCAAAGCATTTCGCTTTGGATTAACTTTCACAACATTCCATTAGAGTATTGCACAACCCAAAGACTTGTAACACTAGCAAGCTGCATCGAAATACCATTATGCATGGATGAACATACAACAAAGAAGAAACACGTTGGTTATGCCTAGATTGGTATTACTGTGGACACTTCCAAAAAACTCCTTAATGAAATTCCAGTAATGAGGTTAGGAGAGGAAGATAATCTAAGGGAAGACATAGTTAAAATTTCTTACCATTGGAAACCACCTTTCACCAATCCAATAAAAATTTGGAAAACCAAGGGTAAGATCTTTAAAATAGGGAGCTACCAAGAGTTTATAGAGTCAACTGAAGTAATTACACATTTGGAATCATCAGAAAACCCTCTTCCCATGATATCCATTGATGCAATGTTACCAATAACAGGTGAGTATTTACCACCTGATTATATGGAGAGACAGAACAATGAGATAGTGAAAAACTGTCAAACAATACACATGCAAATATCCAAAGAGCACAATGCAACGTGCAATATAGAGAAGGAAGTACTACAAACACCAAATACAACACTTATACCTTAAATAGAAACCAAGGATGACCATGCTACACTAGCCAATACTCTAGGAGCTATACATAAGACTGAAGGAGAATCAATGGTGAGTCAAATTAATCCTATGCAATCTCATATCCTTGAAACTCCTTAGGGCTATACTGTACCTAAAGAATCTGTTGCAAATGCTGAATTCCATATGGTGGAGAGAAGGAGGTCTAAGAGGGGTAAAGGGAAAGGCTCTACAAACCAATCCTTTTAACCATGTCCATTATTGCATGGAATGTACGTGGAATAAATTTTCCTATTAAAATGTCAGTTTTAAGGGACTTTGTCTTGCGAGAGAAACCTCTTATCATTGGATTACTAGAAACCAAAGTCAGAATTGAAAATCTAGCCAAATTAGACATTTTTCGTTTCCTTTGGAAATGACTACCAACCATCAACATCAAGCTTTTGGAAGAATATACAGGGAGGATGAACTCAAGGTGGATCTCTTAGATTCAAATGAACAAGCTATACATCTAAAGTTATCATTCTTGAAGAAGCATATTCAGATAAATGGTTTATTAATCTACGCAAGTAATTTTTGGTTTTAGAGAAGAGAATTATGGAATAACCTTAAATCGTTCAATAACACCGTATCCACTCCTTGAATAATATGTGGAGACTTTACCTCTATATTATACCCCTCAAAGGCATAAGGACATGGCAATTTAAAAAACTACACAACTGATTTGAAAGATATGGTGGAAGAGATAGCGGTGACTGATCTTAAGTATATGGGACATTCCTATATCTGGTTCAACAAACAACAATCAGCTTGACACATCAGGAAAAAACTAGATCGAGCCTTATTAAATGAATTGTGGCTTAAGACCTTTCCCAACAGCCTTAATACCTTTAAAGAGCCACTCTTTTCAGATCATACTCCTTTTATAGTGGACAACTTATTCCAATTAAGGGTTCAAATACTATCCGTTTCGATTGAAAAATTATCTGGCAAAAGTCCCAGGGTTCTATGAGGCATATAGGAAAGAATCAGAGCATAATTGCAATTGGACCAAACAATTCTGTTTTGTTCAAAAATTGAAAGTTATCAAATAAGAAATGAAGATTCTTAACTCTAAACATAGGCCTATAAATGCTTCCTTAAACTCCTACAAACTTGAACGTTAAGCTATTTAAGCTAACCTAGCTACTCACCTAACAAATCTAGTGCTACTTGAAAGAGAAAAACTAAAGATATCACAGTTCTTAAAAGCTACTCACAATCATAGTTCTCTTTTGCAACAAAGAGCTAGAGTACAGTGGCTGAAAGGGGGGGATAACGGTACTAAATTATTTTTGAACTCAATTTTAACAACGAGGAATTGCAACAAAATCCCTTTCTATAACTTACAACAATGGTGCAATGCTATAAACACAACATGAAATCCAAGAAGAGGCAATAAATTACTTTAAAGACTTTCTAGGTACTCTAAACAATGCTAATGTTACAGTAGAAGAACTCACCCTATCCTTCAAACAAATCACAATAACTGGTTTGGATCTTTTTACAAAATTAATAGAAAACATATAAATATAAGCTGCAATTTTCGACATGGATGGATCTAAAGCTCTCGGACTTGATGGCTTTAATGGTTATTTCTTTCAGAAATCTTAGAGTGAGATAAGACTCTTTGTAATATAAGCAGTCGTGGAATTCTTCTCCTAAGGGATTCTCCTTAAAGAGATCAACATAACCTTTGTTTGTTTGATTCCTAAATGCTCCAATCTCATATATTTTGGAGAATTTAGACCCATTGCTTGCACTAACTTTATCTATAAGGTCATCTCCAAAATACTTGCTACAAGATTGAAGAAAATCCTAGCTCAACTGATCAGTAATAACCAAGGTGCTTTCCTCTAAGGTAGATATATAGGAGACAACATCCTTATTGTCTAAGAGCTCATGAAAGGCTACTCCAGGTCAAACTATTCTCTAAATTGTACAATCAAAGTTGACTTTCAAAAAGCTTATCACAATATGAGTTGGGACTTTCTATGGACATTATTGGTGGCTCACAGATTTTCATCTAAATTTATAAAGTAGATCAAAGAATGTATTTCATACTTTTCCTTGGTTATCTTGATCAATGGAACTGCTACCACATCATTCAAGACAGCAAGAGATCTAAGACAAGGAGACCCCTTGTCCCCCCTCTTCATTTTATTTATGGAGACTTTCAACTCTCTTATCAAGCATGAAGTGCTTAAGAATCCAAAATTTAGATACCATGTAAAATGCAAGAAGATTGGTATGACTAACCTATGTTTTTCAGATGATATGCTTTTATTTTATAGGTCCACGATGGACTCTATACAAAGTTATATGGAAGCTCTTAGTAAATTAAAAAATTTCTTAGATATATAGTTTAACCCAACAAAGAGCCATTTCTTGCTATCCAGAAAGCTACTATCTTGGGACCTCTCATCTCTTAATTAACTAGTATGCAACTCAAACATGCTCCTCTGTTGTATCTTGGACTACTAGTCTCTACTAAAAGACTTACATTTGCGGAATGCATTCCATTTCTAGAGAAAATATAGAAAAGGATCAGTTCATGGGTTAATAAGGTGCAAATCATCAAAAAGGTATTGAATTCTCTCCATATTTATTGGAGTTCTTACATCTTTCTTTCTTAGGGAATCATTAAGACCATTGAAAGAATCCTAACAAATTTTCTATATAATCATCCAAATAGGGATAAAGGGTCAGCTAAAGTGAAGTAGGCTGATATTTGCTTCCCTAAAGATGAAGGAGGGTTGAATATAACCCCTATCAAGATCACAAATTAAGCATTAATCCTGAAGAGATTATGGTGGATTCTCATGGATAAAGATTCACTTTGGGTGAAATGGCTTCACTCTTATTTTCTCAAAGGAAAAAGCCTATGGGGCATTCAAAAATCTACCTTATACTCTCATTTTCTCAATCAAATTCTGAAGTTGAGGGACAAAATTTAAGGAAGACATCTTTTGCACAATTGGAAATGAGAAAATGACATATGTTTGGTTTGATAATTAGTGTAACTTAGGGCCCCTCATACATCATTACAATAGTTTAAGCAGTCCCCAAACCTCTTCACTCAAACTTAAACTTAGATATATGATTAGAAAGGGTACATGGAACTTTCCTAAATAATTGAGGCATCTTTAACCTCAAACAAACTCTCTGGATACATTCTACGGAAGAATCAACCTATCCATAAACTTACCAATAGCACCACCAATGATCTAATATCAATTACGAAATAGAAGGTGGAATGGAATATAATTATTTTGAGCAAGGTTCTACCCTCAAGAGTATCCTTTATATCATGGCTAGCAATCCAAAATAGACTAAATACAACAGATAGAATGTCATATTTACAAATGGACAGAATATGCCTAATATGCCAGATCCATATGGAAACAAAGGGTCATATTTTCTTCACATGTGCTTACATAAGTTATGTATGAGGTTCTATATCTAGCAGATGTCTATGGCTAAATCTTGGGAACACAATCATAGAGATAGTACAAATATTGTCCAATCACTCAAACCCCTGAAACCTAGATTTGTAAGTCCATGTTATAACATCCCATCACTGATGGGAGGGTTATATTGGTAAATTGGGACTGGTTAGGATTTTATTTAGCATATTATTAATTGAGCATTTTTCTGGCCCCTAATGAAGAGGAATAAGTCATTCTGCACATGCACTTATAGGTACATGCATTCATGACATTTTCCGGCATTTAATTGTGAATATGATTTGGTTTGTGAATTTTTGAGATAATTATGTTTGATTAAGATTTATTGGGAATTATAGAATAATTGGGTCTGAATAGTTGATTTAGAATATTTTTAGAGTAATTGGCAATTGATAGTGACCCATAGGAAATTTTTCTGGAAAATTTGGGAGTAAAAGTTCGGACCAAAAAATTTTCGAGTGTCGGACTTATTGACTGAATAGTGCCGAAATAATTGTCCAATGGTAATGGAAAATTTAGATTTATGATTTTAGGAATAAAATCGTTAAGCCATTGGAATTTAGAAACTGAAATAAAAAGAAAAAGAGAAGCTTGATGAGTGTTAGAGGAAAGAGAGAAATCAACCCTTTAAAAGCCTTAGGTTTTGAAATTTGTAGAAAAAGCTCATTTCCTCCACCATAGGGTTTTCTTCTTCCTCTTCTTTGGTGATTTTTCGACCCCCCTTCATTGTTGGCTTGTTGCTCCCTCTCCTTGTGCAAAGCCTTGCTTGATGCTTAAAGAAGATGATGTTTTGTGTGGATTTGGGAGATAACCGTGGGTGTTAGGCGTTGGAAGAGATTTTCGGAGATTTGAAGATTTAGGGCTTGATTGGTAAGGGATTTGGCTTTAATGTGTTTTTATTGTTGTTTGATGCATTTATGGTATTTATTGTGTAAGAATGGGTAGTTGAGAGTGAGTTATGACTGGTTTTAGTGAGAGAAATGGGAAAAATTTGTCGGAGAAGATGATCGGAGCCCCGCACGTCGCGACATGTGCTGAGGGCCTCGTCGCGACGAGTAAACAGTTACTCGCCGCGACAAGCATGGTTGGACGTCACGGCGAGCGTGTAAATCTACGCCGCGACGAGCCCTTTCCTTTGTGTCGCGGCAAGCTCCAAAGAAGTTGTTCGCCGCAGCGAGCGACTTTCCACGCCGCGGCGAGCGACTCGAGGATGCCGCGGTGAGCGTTCCTTGGCTGCGGCGAGGGACAATTTTCTGAACTGAAATAGTTTAGTTTTTGGGGCATAACTAATAGTGTAGACCTCCAATTGAGGTGATTCTTGATTCGTTATGAACTAGAGAAAGAGATCTACAAGTAAGGTAAATAAAGAAAGTTTGAAACCAAATTAGTGAGATCTCAATCATAGAAATAAAGTCGATTATAGTTTCCTATTGCAACCTAAGGATTGTATTATGATGATTGGAGTATATCTTGGGGTCTTCAATGGGTGAATTTGATCAAAAGAATAGGTTTTCTTGGGATTATTCTAGGGTGC
The DNA here is from genome assembly GCA_027564335.1 of Erythroxylum williamsii. Taxonomy (NCBI): domain Eukaryota; kingdom Viridiplantae; phylum Streptophyta; class Magnoliopsida; order Malpighiales; family Erythroxylaceae; genus Erythroxylum; species Erythroxylum williamsii. The sequence continues at coordinate 46,428,150 of JANITW010000008.1, forward strand.
ATGATATGGTGGATTGAACTGAATTTTAGAAATGCAATGAGTCATTATTGATCAATTGAGTGAAAGGTTAGATTTGGACAAAAGATAGTGAAATTGGGATTTAGCGCCCGAAAGTTATGAATATGCATCGTACACCTTTTCTTAAAGACATGTGCATCATTGAATTGCTCTGATTATGCATTTAGTAATGGCAAATTATTTAATTGTTATAGAGGCACCGTTGGATCATCATTCCACGGATATTGCTGGGACTTCCAGGCAGTAGCTCGGAAGTTACAGGAGAGTAACCTAGTTGGTTCCTCAATTTCTAATTGTTAAATGCTCTGTGAACTGTCTGTGAATGTGAATTGTATGATTATGTGAATGATTAGGATCGATATGTTTATTTTTGATAAATCGGATTTGACTGCTACGTAATTCTGAAGAATAGTGATATATAGGTTTTAATGGCAATGTGACAGAGAATTATTGGGCATTTTCCATTTCATACATAAAGGCATGAACAGATAATGATAGTTGTGACCTGAGTCGCCACTGATACTGAAACGAGCCTCAAGCTCGAAGGGAGTTTGTGCATACCCAGAGGGCTCTCCTACTCCCTAGACGTGTCTACTGATCACTGTACACTGTTTAAGCGCTCGGTCACTGTTTATATTATTCTCTCTCATTTTGTTGAGAACTTAAAAATAAGAGCAAAAACCTTAAAAATTCACATGCATATAAGAAAGCAATACGGAAATGTAAAAGAAACTAATTTAAATTCCTTTAGGTTGCCTCCCAAATGGCACCTTTGTTTATTATTGCTAACTTAACTCCTTTTTTTCCTTATCACGTGACAAAATTATGATCTTTAAGTGTCACGTGTGCATCATTTGCTTAAGGTTCTTCAGTAAGGGATTTAGTTGATGATCATTCACATATATTGACTTCCCTATTTCAAATTTCTAATCTCTACTAAGTCCCAACACTCTTGTAATGTCTCTTCACCTTTCTCTTCCTCGTTTATTTTCTCCAATCTGTTAAGTAAAGGTGAAGGGTTAGTTGAAACAATAATTAGGAACTCGGTATTTACCTTTAAGGTAAATGATATGTCTTTTTCTCCTTTAACCTCTGCCACCACTTCTTCGACACAAGCAATTCCTTTGTAGTTCTCTCAAGATTCTTAAGCTCCTCTTCACTCTATAATGTCTCTTACATCCCTTAGGTATACCTCAGGTTGGTGATGCTAGGTGGTCAAGAGCTTTCGTCATCTGAGCTATTTAGCTTGCCACGTTATGGAGTCTAGACATTGTATCTTGGTGTAATTGCATCATATGCTGCTAAATTTGCATCATAACTTCCTAGAACTATTTTACAACTTGTTGAAGTTGAATATTGTTACCAGTTGTAATATTAAACAACTCTTCCAGAGATGTACTTGAGTCGTGATAACAAGCTTTTGGACTAGATGGAAATTGTTATATGTCCTGCATGTTAACAAGGAAGTAGTTATGTTGATTATCCCATCCACAACTAAAATTTGTATGATTAGTCCAAACTTGGTTATGAGATTGGGAACATGAGTTACAAAAAAAGTTAGTTCAAAATTTATTTTTCTTTAACACACAAACATTAAACAAAAAGTGAAAAGATCATAAAATAACTAAAAAGAAACTAGTTATAAAAAATATGAAAAAATACTAATTAAAATCAAGAGCAAAAATTAAACCACCAAAATCCCCAAAAATGGAGCTAAAATTAACATAGTGCATCGTAACACTACTAAAAATAACTAGATCTATAATTATAGCAGTGGAGAGTTTAGGTTGATCCCATAGAGAGTGTTCAGTTAGCTTTTTTTTTATGAAAGTAATTGGTGTTTAGGCTTGGGGGGTTTGTTCGATTTCAAGTAAGAAAATAAAACAAAACAAAAATAATAAAAACAAATTAAAGAAAACATTTAGAAAATGATGAAGGTGACGAATTCATTAGTGACCCTGTCAATGGTTAATTATTAGTCTATACATAATTAAACATACTTCAATAAATTGTTATTCTTATACCTCTTGTAGCAACTACTAATTGTAGGTTAACAACAAGCTTTGTTAACTCTATTTTTCCCTTAGGTAATGTTTAATTAAATGATGCTTATTGATTAAACCTAGCTATCAAGCAAACTAGGATAAGGTCTGTAAAATTAATTGGAAAACTGTATTACGAATTAGGAAAATAGATTAATCAAGGAAATAACCACACAAGCTTAAGTCATTTAACTTAGGTTATCATTATTCCTAATGATTTGACACCAATCGGAAACATAACAATTACAGATTATATCCCTAATGATCTAAAACCATTAATTGCTATAAATGAATCTTAACATTGCAATTTTCATTCTATTGAAGATTCTAACAATATCCAAACACAACAATTACGGATTGTGTTCAAAATTCTAGTACTGTGTTCACACATAAACAATTTAAAGAGAATGAGAATAAAGATCATTCATACATGAAAACCTAAATCTATAAGGATAGGAGAACATAATCAATCTGTAAGAGAGAAAAACAACAAAATAATAAAAGAAATATTTAACCAAGTTCTTCAGCATCAATATCTCCTCCAAACTAGTGTCAGGAAGCTAAGCCCTCTATAGGTCTCGCAAAGTTGTGTTTTATTACCCTCTTCATCCTCACAAAACCCCTAAAACATTTCTTCCATATGTTTATGAGTTTTTGTCTTCGAAACAATGTTTTTAAACTAAAAATTAGGTTTTTACAACAATTGGTCATTTCTCACAAGCGTGCATGATGCCTCACGAATATGAGCCCATTTCTTATAGTTATGCCTAATGGATCACGATCGTGGTTGGGGCTCACATTCATGAGCCATTGTTGCATAGGCGTGACAAGGAGTTTAAGCCATTGTGATGTGCGCAAGGCTACACATGACAAATATATTGACAAACACCATGATCAACATGACACTAATCGAGACTTGATGCTGCCTCCTAGCTCCATAAGTCAGACTAGCCCTTGACGGGTGTGCGAGTTACGTGCATACACCAACAACCAGCGGGCCTAAGCGCACACCCCAGCGCCCAACAATCCAGACGCTAGGTGCACTAGACCAAGCACACCAACTAGCCTCTTTTTCTTTGGGTTTTTTTCCTACTGTTTTAAAGATGATTTAAACAGTATTATTTTACCTAATTAGGCCTGAGATGCTGGGCCAATTTTGAGTTATTTTGGAAAATATAAATAGTTATCTTGACATTAGTTTTAGGGTTACACTTTGATAATTCGAGAGCTTTGTGAGGAGTTTTCGTCATGTTCTTGTTGTTCCACGAACCCTAACTCTACTTATCAATTAATCTCAATTATGGGGTATTGTTTTGGTTTAACTTTCTTAGTTTACTACTGTAACATCCCGTCACCGATGGGATGGGTACAGTTCATTTTTTATACGTATTTTTCATATGCATGCATTATTGAATTGCGTAAGAATTGGTAATGATTTCATTGGCACACGTACGTACATACATGTATGATAATTCCCGATTGATTTGTGTAAATTGAAACTTGGAGAAATTAGGTTAATTGAATTCGAGTT
>JANITW010000008.1:46431840-46451161 GCA_027564335.1 Erythroxylum williamsii
CCGATCTGTCAGCCGAGGCCAGTATTCAGAAGAGCTAGTCAGGCAGTGCCAGCTAAGCTGATATCATTCATGAGTGTTTTGAGGTTGATACAGGGAGGATGTGAGGCTTATTTGGCCCACATCATTGACACTAGGGTTGAGAAGAGCGTACAGGACATTCCAATGGTTAGGAAATTCGTTAGGAAATTCCTAGATGAGTTTTCCGAAGAGTTACCTGGTTTACCACCAGATTGGGAAACAGAGTTCACAATTGATCTGGTTCCAGGTGCTGCTTCTATATCCATTCCTCCATATAGGATGGCTCCTGTGGAATTGAAGGAGCTGAAGGCTCAGTTGCAGGGGTTACTGAAAAAAGCTTCATAAGGCTCAGTGTTTCACCTTGGAGAGCTCCAGTGCTATTTGTGAAGAAGAAGGATGAGACTTTGAGGTTGTGCATCGATTATAGGCAACTAAACCGAGTGACAGTGAAGAACAAGTATCTGTTGCCTAGGATTGATGATTTGCTTGATCAGTTGCAGGGAGCTCAGGTATTTACTAAGCTGGATATGAGATCAGGGTATTATTAATTGAAGATAGTAGAGGCTGATATACCTAAGAGTGCATTCAAGAGCAGGTATGGGCACAATGAGTTCCTAGTGATGCCGTTTGGGCTGACTAATACCCCGGTGACTTTTATGGCCTTGATGAATAAGGTGTTTCAGCCCTACCTAGATCGTTTTGTGATTATGTTTATTGATGATATCTTGGTGTATTCGAAGAGTAGAAAGGAACATGCTGAACATCTAAGAGTTATTTTACAGATTATGAGAGAAAAGCAGTTGTATGCCAAATTCAGTAAATGTGAATTTTGGTTGGATCAAGTTGTATTTCTGGGGCATATAGTGACTGGAGATGGCATATAGGTAGATCCAAAAAAGTAGAGGTAGTGATAAATTGGGAAGCTCCGAGAAATGTGTCGGAGATTCGAAACTTCCTAGGATTAGCCGGATATTACCATAGATTTATCGAGGGGTTTTCTCTAATCTCGGCCCCTCTGACAAAACTTCTGAGGAAGAATGTAGTATTTAAATGAAATGAGGAGTGTCCGACGAGCTTCGAGGAGCTAAAACATCAGTTGACTACTACACCGGTATTGACTATCCCATCGAGAACCGGCAGATATATGGTGTATAGTGATGCGTCGCATCAAAGATTGGGATGTGTACTGATGCAGTATGGCAAGGTGATTGCCTATGCATCGAGACAATAAGGTCTCAAGAGATCAATTATCCAGTACATGATTTAGAGTTAGCTGCAGTAGTTTTTGCTTTAAAGATTTGGAGACATTATTTGTATTGAGAGATTTTCTAGATATTCACTGATCATAAGAGTCTGAGGTATTTACTGAGTCAAAAGGAGTTGAACTTAAGGCAAAGGAGATGGATTTAATTATTGAAAAATTATGATTGCATTATTGAGTACCACCTAGAGAAAGCTAATATTGTCGCAAATGCTTTGAGCAGGAAGTCTAATATCAGTACAACTCAGATTCAGTTATCGAGGTTACCTAATCTGATTCATTTGAGAGCTCTAAATGTAGAGCTAAATCTGGACCAAAATGAGGCACTAATTGCCACTTTGAAGTTGAAGCCAATGCTACATGATAGAATCAGAAGAGTACAGAACAAAGATTATGATATGGTAAAGCTTATAGAGAAAGTGAAGGTAAATCCGGTTTCTGAGTTTGAGTTGAGGGATGAGACTTTGTGATTGAGACATAGGCTATGTGTGCCTAATGTAGATGATCTAAGGAAGGAGATTCTTGAGGAAGCTCATATGACTACCTATGCTATGCATCCTAGTACTATCAAGATGTATAACACACTGAAGCAGCATTTTTGGTGGCCAAGAATGAAGAAGCAAGTGGTAGAGTATGTATTTAGATGTATGACTTGCCAGTAAGTTAAGGCCGAGCTCCAGTGGGGAAGTTACATTCGTTGCCCATTCCGAAGTGAAAATGGGAACGGATTGAAGTGAATCACACGTTAATACAAGACTTATTATACGATGTATAAATTCACAAGAAGGGGGGTTGAATTATTTATTTCTCCTTTTTGAAAATCCTCTCAAAAACGTTTTGTTAAAAGAAACTTGTTCTTTTCACAAGAACTACTGTAAATCAAATTTATAAAATGTTTTGTGAAAACTTGTTTAAAAGCTAGTAAGATCGAAACTTTGAAAGATAAGAGAGATAAGGATATAGAGTTGTAGGCACAGAAATTTTTATACTGGTTCACCCCAAACCGTAGGCTACGTCCAGTCCTCAGAAGTCTTTCTGAGATTTCACTATCTCTCAACAACTTTGCAAGTATTCTTTTTCTCTAAGCCTCTTCAGGTCTCTTTACAGTCAGTATTCTTTTACTCTTAGCCTCTGCAGGCTATCTGTACTACTTTCTTACAGAAAGATGTTTGAGCTTTGTTACAGTAAGATAGCTCTAGTTATTTGCGCAATAAACTCTCAAGTAAGCTTTGAAACAATTGTTGCATACGCGCATGGTAATGTAATATATGTGTCTATAACTTTGCAATCTTCGACTTCGACTCATATTTATAGCCTTCGTCTGCAACTACTTCTTGAATCTTGAAAGAAACGGTTATTCAGTTGAGTTCTGTAATTAACTCAAACTGATTCTTGATTCAGACGTGATTTGCTTGCGTCTACTTTTCATCGTCTGCTTTTTCTTTCGTCTGCTTTTCAATCTCCGTCTGCTTTTCAATCTTCTGTCTATTTTTCAATATTCGTCTGCTTTTCATTCTTCCGTCTGTTTTTCAATCTTCATATACTTTTCAATCTTTCGTCTGTTTTTCAATATCTTCCGTCTGTTTTTCAATCTTTGTCTGTTTTTCATCTATCGTTTGTTTTTCAATCTTCCATTATTTGTACTTCATCAAAATCATTAATGTAAAGTCATTTTGACTTAACAAGATGAATATATAGTAAAGAAGAGATATGTTAGATATGCTCAGATTTGGATCAGTGTGGATACTTCCAAAGAACTCCCTTATGAAATTTCGATAATAAGGTTAGGAGAGGAAGATAAAATACAGGAAGGCATAATTAAAATTTCTTACCATTGGAAACCACCTTCCATAAATTCAACTAAAATCTAAAAGGCCACAAGTAAGATCTTCAAAACAAGAAGCTACTATGAGCTTATGGAATCAGTTGAAATAATTACACCTCTGGAATCTTTAGAAAACTCCCTTCCCTCAACATCCAATGTCACTAGGATGCCAATAAGTGGTGATTCTATACCACCTGACAATACGAAGAGACAATAGAATAAGTTAGTACAAAATTGTCAAACAACACACATGCATACATCCAAGGAGCACAATATAACATGCAGCATAGAGCAGGAAATACCACAAACACCAAATACAAACTTATTACTCAAACAGATGCTAATGATGACCATATCACCCTAGCCTCCACTTTAGGAGTTATGTACAATGTTGAAGGAAAATCAATGGTAAGTCATACTAATCCTATCCAATTAGATATCATTGCAACTCCTAAACCTTCTACTGCACCTAAAGAATCTATAGGAAATGTTGAATTCCACAAAGTAGAGAGAAGGAGATCCAAAGGGGGGAAACGGAAAGGCTCTAAAATCCAAACCTTTTAACCATGTCCATTATTGCATGGAATGTACGTGGAATAAATTGTCCCATTAAACTGTCATCTTTAAGGGACTTTGTTTTGTGACAGAAACATCTCATCATAGGATTACTAGAAACCAAAGTCAAATTAGAAAATCTAGCTAAGTTAGACATTTTTGGTTCCCAATGGAATATGATTACCAGCCATAAACATCATGCTTTTGGTAGAATAGTTATTTGCTATAGGGAGGATGAACTCAAGGTGGATCTTTTAGACTCAAATGAACAAGTTATGCATATGAATTTATCTTTCATACAGGAGCACATCCAACTTAATGTGTAATTCATCTATGCAGGCAACTTTCAGTTCTAAAGAAGAGATTTATGGAATAAACTTAAATCTTTTAGTAACACCATATCCACTTCATAGCTCATATACAAAGATTTTAACTCCATATTATACCTTCAGAGACACAAGGACACTACAATTTAAAGAATTATACAATGGATCTGAAAGTTATGGTGGGGGGTTTAGGTTGACTAATTTTATGTATGTTAGACATCACCTAGTCCAAAAAACAACAATTAGCTTAACTCGTCAGAAAAAATTGGATCGAGCCCTAGTAAATGACATTTGGCTCAGGATCTTTCCCGACAACCTTACTACTTTTAAAGAACCACTATTCTTAGATCACACTCCCCTTATAGTGGACAATTTATTCTAAAAAGTTATCAAGCATTATCCTTTCTTATTTAATAGTTTCTTAGTGAATGTCCCAAGATTTTATGAGACGTGTATAACAGGTGTAGAACATAATTTTCGCAGGACCAAGGAGTTATGTTGTGTTCATAAGCTAAAAGTCATCAGATAGGAACTGAAGATGATAAACTCTATACAATGGCCTACAACTTCCACTTTAATCTCCTACAGACTCGAACTTTAAGCTTTTCAAGGTAGCTTTGCTACTTACCTTACTAATCCAATGCTACTTGAAAAAGAAAAATTAATGCTATCATAATTCTTGAAAGCTACACACAACTATAGCTCCTTTTTGCAACAAAGAGCTAGAGTACATTAGCTAAAGGAAGGGGATAACTGAACTAGATTCTTTTTTAACCCCATTCTTACAAGGGAAAACTGCAAAAAAATCCACTCTATAACTTCTAAAAAAGGTGTGATTCTTTAGACACAACATGAAATCCAATAGGAGGCAGTAAGTTACTTTAAAGATCTTCTAGGTACTCCTAACACTTCTAATGTTACTATTGAAGATCTCAAACCCCTATCCCTTAAACAAATCGCACAAACTAATTCGAATCTTTTTACAAAACTAGTGGATAACATAGAAATGGAACTTGCAGTTTTTCATATGTATAACTCTAAAGCTGCCTACCCTGATGGCCTTAATGGATTTTTTTTTAAAAAAATCTTAAACTAAGATAGGATCCTTTGTTATACAAGTAGTCAAGGAATTGTTCTCCAAGGGGATCCTTCTCAAGAGAATAATAGAACTTTTATCTGTTTGATTCCTAAATGCTCTAACCCCTCACAATTTGGGGACTTCAAACTTATTGCCTGTACCAACTCCCACTATAAGGTCATTTCCAAAATGCTTGCCACAATACTAAAGAAAACCCTATTGATCAGTGATAATTAAGGCGCCTTCTTGCAATGCATGCATATAGGATATAATATTCTTATTGTCTAAGAGCTCCTAAAAGGCTAGTCCAAGAGCAAATTACTCTCCAATACTGCACAATCAAAATTGATTTTTACAAAGCTTATGATAATGTGACTTGGGATTTCCTATGGACATTACTAATGGCTCACAGATTTCCAACTATATTTATAAAGTGGATCAGAGAGTGCATCTCATTCTCTTCCTTGTCTATTTTGATTAATGGCACTCCTACCACACTCTTAAAAGTAGCAAGAGGTCTTAGGCAAGGAGATCCCTTATCTCCCTACCTTTTCATCCTTTATATGGAGACTCTGAACTCTATTATCAAACAAGAAGTGTTTAAAAATCCAATATTCAAATACCATACTAAATGCAAGAAGATTGATTTGACTGACCTATGTATTGCAGATTATCTACTTCTATTTTACAGGGCCTTGATGGACTCCATACAAGGTTATATGGTAGCTTTCAACAAATTTAAAAACTTCTCTGGGCTATATTTGAACCCAACAAAGAGTCATTTTCTCCTATCCAAAAAAGCTATTGCCTTAGGACCTTTTATCTTTTAATTAACTAAAATGCAATTTAAGCATAAATCTTTATTATATCTTGGACTACTAGTCTCTACTAAAAGACTTACATATGTGGAATGCATTCCACTCCTAGAGAAGACATAGAGAAGGATTAGTTCAAGGGTTAATAAGTCTTTTTCCTATGTGGGAAGGTATAACTCATCAAATTGGTTAAACTCTCTTCATATTTATTAAAGCTCTCGCATATATCTTTCTTAAGTTATCATCCTAAACCATTGAAAGAATCCTCAAAAACTTTCTATGGAATTATCCAAATGGTATACAAGGGTAACCTAAAGTGAAGTGGGCTGATATTTGTTTTCCTAAAGATGAAGGAGTTTTAAACATAACTCTAATCAAAATCACAAATCAAGCCAGAATTTTGAAGAGACTATGGAGGATCCTTATGGATAAAAACTCACTTTGGCTGAAATGTCTCCATTCTTATTATCTCAAAGAAAGAAATCTATGGAGCATTCAAAAATCTACCTTATACTCTCATTTTCTCAACTAGATCCTAAAGTTGTGAGATAAAGTCAGAGAAAATATCCCTTACAAAATTGGGATTGGAAACTTGACATATGTCTGGTATGACAACTGGACTAACTTAGGACCTCTCATACACCATTACAACAGTCTAAGCAATCCCCAAATCTCTTCATCAAACTTAAACTCAGCTCCATGATTATAAAGACCTCTTGGAACTTTCTTCAAAATTGAAGGCATCTCCAACCATCATATATACCTCAACCAACCTCTGTGGACACATTCTACTGACAAACTCAACCTATCCTTAAACTTAACAACAAGACCACTAAAGATTTACTAAGAACTAGGAAGCAAAAGGTGGAATGACATAGAATTATTTAGAGCAAGGGTTTGACCCTAAGAGTATCATTCATATTATGATTAACAATCCAAAATAGAAGGAATACAGTAGATAGAATGCCCTATTTACAAATGGACAGAACATGTCCAATTTGCCAGATCCATGTGGAAATAAGATATCATCTCTTTTTCATATGTCTTTATAGTATTAATGTATGGGATTCTATATCTAGCAGATGTCTATGACTAAATCCTAAGCACACCATCATAGAGATTGTACAAAAATTGTCCAACCATTCAAACCCCCCAAAGCCCAAATAAACAGATTCATGTTCTATCCTTAGGGCTTTGTGTATATGGGTTGTGGAAGCAAAGGAACCTCAAACAGTTTGGTGGAACCATTTTGCCTAAAGTGTACCACCCATATACGCCCTTGAAGGATATGTGGATGTTACCTAAGATATGACTTAAACATATCAAAACAATACAAAGCATTGCCAGAAATTCAAACAACCAATCATTAGTTTTCCATATATATTCGTGTTTAAACAGGATTTAAACAGCACACTGAATTTATTCGAATACATGTTTCAATTGCAACACCATCTTGAGTTAAAGTTATTACAAATCCTTAAACAAAACAATACATATCTTAAGTTCAAATACACTCTGAATGATAACATTTACAAACTTTTAACAAAATGCATCATGTCTCATATTATTACATACAACTCAAACGTACATTCCCAAAATAACACACATTCTTTATTAGCTACTGTGTTTGCTATTGTCCCAGTCTTCAAACCCTCCTATCTAAACCTACACGGGGCAAACCACCGTGCTAAGTATAAAGCTTAGTGGAGAAAAAACTAAACAGGATAGAAGCTTACAACTGCCTCAAACAGTCATCCAAACATTCACATATTCAAAATCACATAAGATTATAATCATTGTTTACTTGTCCATTTTCAAACCAAACCAAAATATCATGAATCTTAGAATAAAATATAACATACTACAACATGTTACACATATTCTTTAGAGCAAAACTCACCAATTTCAAAGCTGAATATTATAACATCAGAACAAAACTTGTCTGTAATAAAACATAATTTGCTTATTTTAGAACATAGCATAGACGTTTCAGAACAAACACATTCCTATTTAATGGTCCTGTGTATTATGAGATTTAGAGAGAAAAAGAGTGCGTGTGTTAGAAAGAACCTTTCTTTCACTTGTGTCTTACATAAGATGCATGAAAATCATCTCTATTTTCTATACCATTTGGCCTTCCATAACCCCGTCACTAATAAAGAGTTGTGGGAAGTTAATGGTCATAAATAGCATGCATTAATGGAAGTTATGGGAAGTGAAGGACTGTGAATAACATGCATCAATAGAAGTTTTGGAAAGTTAATGACCATAAATAGCGTGCATTAATGGATGTTTTGGGAAGTTAATGACCAAATTGTCAGCCAACAACACTTGTTTCTAATCCATTCAATGCAATGTTTTCTACTACGATCACATCGCGATACAATCTCGAAACAATCTCTCATATCTTGAATCACTATTTAAGACCATTTTACTCATCCTTCGGATCTCCTATATGTGTGACCCATTAAGTTCCTAGTTATATTGGCCACTTGAATTAACACTTAATTCAAGTAAGTCAAGAGCAGTATCTAGCAATACGTCATGACCTTTAATTGATTAGAAAGTCAGTGGTTTGACTACGAACCCTTCTATATGCAATTAGTCTTTTCACCATTTATACCCTACTTGGTTCAGAGTATAGTAAAAATGTCAACTCCCACTAGACTAACTATGTCACATCTAGTCCAATTGATATTAGATCTTGTCCTGAGGATCTCATTACTTTATGTGTCTTTGAAGACTCTCTTTATGACATATATTTGCTCTGAGCAGAGATTCCTGAGTAATGGCCCCAACAAGAGGCCGTGGGTATCATCTTCTTCTATCAAGAGTGTTGAATCCTTTATTGGCTACTTAGTTACCTCCAAATACCTTAAGTTGTATCCAATCACCACCCTATGAGTAACCCATGAAAGGCACCGATGAATGGTGTTAAAGCATAGGATCAGTATCTGAGATATCCTTGAGTACCTTAAGTCAAAGGATAAATTTTCCATTTTTATGATGAAACTATCTTTGACTCTCATAGTAGGTCAATCCAATGTACTTACTACCCTTAGTAAACATCCATATGTTAACTCTAAACAACTCATGTCTACAGCTTATAAGATCTACTGTTTGATTCAATCAAGGAGTATAACATATACTAGTCTATCTGGATTAATGATATCCCATCTCATTAATCTTATGACTATGGAATGTTTAGATACTAACATAATTACACATGATGGGAATCTCATTATCATGATCTTATCATGATTTCCTATATACTATGTTTTATATCAAGTATAAAAATGCCTATGTTAATCATAAAAATGATTTATACAATAAGTGTTAAAGGTGAATTCCTTTAGAGCACTTATCTAATAGACTGCCACTTGCACTAAATCCAATCGCCTTGATATCTAATACCACATGTTGGCCCCCATGTTTTTTTTCTCTAGTTAAACAAGATTTAAATGAATTATGAGGTTTTGATAGATTTAATTCAACTATTGGGTACCGTTTCCAGAGCCCAGCCCTTGTGAAAATACCATAAGACTTGATCATGCGTATTACCTTGTAGGGTTGTTTCAATAAACCCTTATTAGCCCTCATCCCATATGGGTGGCGTGCCCACACCAATCCAACATCAAAAACAAACTCATTTCTTTTATTTAAGAACAGATTTTGGGAAACCTCCAACTAGAATTTCAATTTGACTTCTTCAGAAAATTTGTTTCCCATTGTCTTAAGTTTCTAAAGACACCAACAACATTCAATTTGGTTCAAAATTATGAAAGTTATAGCCCAAACATTTTCGAGCTATTCTTATACTGAAACAGTACACTATACTCAAGTTCCATCCAGAAATTGAAAGTCTTAGAGACTGAATTAAAATTCAAGTTCTAAGATAATTTGTAGCACTATGTCTCTAGTATATTTAGAAATAAGATTCATCTTATTTGAAGCCTTACAGATCAAGATATCATCACAGTACTAAAGCATGTTTAGTAAAATATCCAATTTATACTCTTTCAATCAATACCCTTAATTTGATTTTATCAATATTTTTCAAATAAATACCAAAAGCTATAAATTTTTATGATCTAATAGAGAAATGTGTAAAGAATCTAATGCTTCAAAAATCAGGTCATTTGGACATTGGACGACAAATTTATGATTAAAAGAGTATAACATGTTCAGGCTTAGGGGGAGATCGGCAGATCACGATCGTACAAATGCTCGATCGTGACCTGCGTGCGTGGCTGTGAAGTCACGATCATGCTTTTGCACGATCGTGACATTTGCACAATACTCGTAGAGTCGCGATTGCGACTTTCCTAGTTCTTCTTCCTTTGACCTATTTTGGTAAAAAGAGCATAACTTTTACTAAAAATATTAGATTAAGGTCATTCAAAGACCATTTCGAACAGGACTTCTAGACCTATAATTTCCATGAAGGCTTAAAAAACAATATTTGCTTTTATAAGGGTCAAAATTTCAAAATAATGTAGCTATCCCGAATGTCCCTCCTAAGAAACATCATAAACTTCTAATAATCATATCTCTCAACTTCAATATCCAAAATTTTCATACTATATATCATTGGAAAGTCAGAAAAATAATCTATAACTTTCAAGAAGAAAATTTTGTCTAATTCAGCCTAAATCAATCCATATTTTCCACTGAAGTCAGAACTCAATTTGACCCTCATGAAAAACTTGAAATTTGCAATGTACAACTTGGAAAGTCATGAGCGTAACCATTCAACTGCCAACTTTACTTCATTAAACTCCTTAATCTCTACTCATTTGACTCATCCTTTACAATTAATTCTCATCATTCACAAAAATCCTATCTTTCCTTTTTCCATATTATCTCATTTATATGTATATGCATATATATATATATACATACATATATTCAATAATTCATGTTCAAAAATCATCATCTCAAGTTGATAGCTTCTTCAAGTATACTTAATTCCAACTTAACATCATCCATATGCAATTCATAATTCATTTACAACAAAATAGAAGTTTACAAAGCATTAGTGGCATTCCAAGCCACATTACATCATCGGTATCAGAATCCAAATTACAAAAGATACCAAACCTAATAATTCTCGAAATGCGTCTAAAGTCTTGTTTTTACAAAATCTAATTTAATTTATAATAAACATTGCAAAAGTAGAATGATGCCTCAATTTTTGGTTACTCAGTCTCATTTTCTTCACCTAAAGATGGGACGAAAAGGGGGTGAGCTTAAAAGCTCGTGAGTAACAACTTTATAATGAATAATAAGCAAAACCATTTAAAATGTTCATTGTCATAGAAAATTCTCATTGAATCATAAAATACATGGTTCTTAAATTTTCAACCAAATTCACAAATCAAACAATTCATGTATGCATCAATCTTATCAACATATCATGAGCATATATGCACATCATAATGGCTAGGGTGGATCCAAAAATAAAACATACTACACATTTCCACATAATGGTTGTGTGTAGCTGTGAACTTAGGGGAGTCCATGAAGGAGCTCTATGCCACTAATGAGCAGGCGGGAGAAGCCTTTTTGTCAAAGAGCATTTGATTTAACTTAGGGGACTACCACAGACCCTCATAATCATGATTTTCACATCTTGTAAACATATTGCCTAAAATGGCACATTTCTGAAACTTAATTTCATAAACGTAAAGTCTTTTCAAAATCATTTTCTTATCACAATCAAAATTCATACACCAAAACATGTAACAATTTCGCAAATCATTCAAAAGCAATAAAAGCAACATTAATGAAGTAATTGAAATCATTTTATTTTCTTGATTTGGAAAAAAATTAATGGCTCATTACTCAATTATAAACATGAAACCCACCTTAATTTCATTGCTTAAAACTTTGTTAAAAAATGCCTCTACTCTTGCTTCTCTTGCCTCCTTTGACTTCGTTTTATCGAAGAAAAAATTCTCATTCAATAGGGATTCAAATTGGAGAGCTCACAAGACATATTCACTAAAATTGATCCTAAAGTTCTTAAACCCTCACATTTCTTAAGCTTTATAAACCAAAACCCTTTCAAAAATCCAAAAGATTAAAATCAAACTTACCTTGAATCTTCACCAAATTGTGAGATTGTTAGCTCTAATGGAAGCTCTAATCCTCCTCTACCCTTTTTGCTTCTTGAAGAACTTCAAAATCACTCTTTAAGACTAAGAAAAATCAAAACCTAACTTAGCTTTCTTTCTGTATTTCCTTTTCTCTCGAACGACACTGTCTCCCTCTTCTCTCTTTTAATTTTCATTTATTGGCTTCTTCACATGCAAGCTCACCTTTCATCTTCTCCTTTTTACCCTTAATGAGCCTAAAAAGTCCATTTTATCCTTCCTTATAAGCTTAGGTTCTTTTAACCTTAAGTGGTCTTTCAAAAATACCCTTCATGCAATCTTACTACCTTAACACTTTAATTCAATTAACCTATGTCATATAATCTTACTAATATTAACATAATAATAACTTCAAAAATTAAATCCATCAAAACCTTATAATTCATTTAAATAATGCTTTACTAGAGAAAAAAATGTGGGGGTCTTTTGGAAAGTAGGCTTAGTCAACGAATCAGCTATATTCTGATAGATGGGAACTCTTTTTATCTTGATATCATTTTTACTAATGATTTCTCTAATCAAATGGTAGCGCCTGAGTACATGTTTGGACTTCTGATGAGACCTTGGTTCCTTCACTTATGCTATAACCCCGTTGTTGCCATAGTACAACTGTATTAGGTCAATGATGCTTGGAACCACACCAATTTTCATGATGAACTTCTTGATCCAAATTGCTCACTTTGTCGCTTTTATGCAATGTACTTCACCTCTATTGTCGAATTTGTAGTCGTCTCTTATTTGGAACTTTTCTAACTGACTGCAACACCATTCAATGTGAATACATATCCAGACTGGGATCTAGAGTCATCCCTATCGGATTGAAAACTGGCAATTGAACAAAATTTAAACAAAAGCATAGAGATGTGAGGGAGAAGTAAGCTTTTGAATGTGAGAGGAAGAATAATGAGAGAGTTTCAATAGAAACAACAAGTGAAGGGACTTTGCCATGTGTGTTGTGTGGTGTGAGTGAAGAGGACACTTGTCAAGTGTGTAAGCTAGCTACTTGTGCACTCTTTAGGCTGCCAAATGTCACTTAGTTCCTAGACTACTTATCACTTAATCCTACCACTATATTTCACTCAAGATATAGGCTTAGTCATCCTAAATTTCCACATGTTAATTGTTTTGTTACTTGAAAATTTTCCTATTATAACTATACATTTTAATCCATTAACTTCTAATTATGTCAAATAACTGCAAATTTCTAGTTGCAATCCATCAATTCTTTTTATTGGTAAATAAAAATATAAGATATTAGAAATACACAATCATGTTATAATTATTTAGAAACTTTCATACCCTAGAATATGTCAATTAAGTGCAATTTTTCTAAATCAAATTTCATGTCTGAATGCTCATATTTTGTATGTGAATGAAATCATAAAATCATATCCTAGATGCTCCAAATTCATTCTAATATGATGTAATTCAGTAATCTAACACTTTAATCCCTCTATAGGTTTGAAAATTAGCTATCATGACAAATTTTAGTGTGCAGAGTCAGGTAAATTTTACAGTGCACTCAACACATGCTATCACCTGTTTCTACTTATCCGGAGGTTTGTGGATGGTATGACTTCGCCACCTTATGAATCATTTCATATTTCCTCATAAACTTTTCAAAAAGCTTAATGTAGAAAGGACTTCCTCCATCATTTATGATTGCTCGCGAAATCCTGAACCTATTAAAAATATTTTCCTTCATAAATTTAACAATAATATTAGCATCATTAGTTAAGGTGGGTATTGCTTCTACCCATTTAGAAAACTAATAAAGTGCAACAAGTATATATTCAAATCCACAAGATTTAAGGAATGGGCCCATAAAATCAATATCTAAACATCGAATAATTCAACATTCAATTGGTTAGTTAAAGGCATTTCATTTCTTCTACTTACATTTCCACTTCATTGACATTTATCACATTTTAGGTAAAAGAAATGAGCATCCTTAAACTAAGTGAGCCAATACAATCTGCTTTGAAGAACTTAGAAGCAATTTTTTCCCTCCAAAATGGCCTCCATTGTGGAGCTCATAACAAAAGGTCAAGACACTTATGTGCTTGTCCTCTGGAAAGCACCTTTGAATGATTTCATCCTTACAAATCTAGTAGACGTATGGATCATCCCAAAAATAGTACCTACTTAAGTGAAGGAACCTTTTCCTATCCTGAAAAGTCATGTTAGAACTAAAAATGTCACAAGCAAGATAATTCACACAGTCAGTGTACTAGGGAACTTTACTAACAACAAATAACTGCTCATCAAGAAAGTTCTCAGCTATTGTATACTTCTTTTTTTGTTCAAGAGTTTCCAATTTAGGAGTTACCCTAGAAAAATGATCCACAACAACATTATCACTCCCTTTCTTATCTTTTATTTCTACATCAAACTCTTGTCACAATATTATCCACCTAATTAACCATGGTTTTGCATGCATTTTGGTCAAAAGATATTTAATAGGTTCCATAACAAGTAAGATCTAAAATTTTCCAATGCAAAAATCACCGCTAAGAATTCTTTCTCAGTGGTTATGTAATTTAACTATGCATCACTCAAAGTTAAGCTAGTATAATAAATTAAACATAAAGATTTCTCAACTTTGTGGCCTTAAATAGCTTCCACAACAAAATTAGAAGCATCACACATAATTTCAAAAGGTAAATACCAATTAAGGGCCATAGCAATCGGTGTAAAGATCAATTTTTCTTTGATAACATTAAAGGCATTAAGGAATTCCTCATTAAAATCAACATGGACATATTTTGCTAACAGTTGGCACAAAGAATGACTTATCTTAGAAAAATCTTTAATAAACATTAGATAAAGTCCAGCATGTCCTACAAAACTTTTGATATCCTTAATAAAAGTAGGTGGTGGAAGTTTTTCTATAACTTCAATTTTATCCTTATCAACCTCAATTCCCTTTACTGACACAACATGACTTAAGATTATCCCTTTTTTCACTATAAAATGACTCTTTTTCCATCTTAAAGTCAAGTTACATTCAATAATCTTTCAAGAACTTAAGTTAACTTATTCAAACAATCATTAAAAGAAGCACCAAATACTGAGAAATCATCTATAAATACCTCGATAAAGTCCTTAATCACGCCTGAGAAAATGGAAACCATGCACTTTTGAAATGTTACAAGTGCATAACACAACCCAAATGGCATCCTCTTAAAAGTGAATATCCCAAATGGAAAAGTGAATTTCATTTTTGCTTGGTTCTCAAAAGCAATCCATATCTAGTAATAACCTGAAAGGCCATTAAAAAATAATAAAACTCATGTACATAAAGTTTATCCAACATTTGATCAATAAAAGGAAGAGGAAAATGATCCTTTTTGGTATCCATATTCAGTTTCCTGTAATTAATACACATTCTCCATCCACTGGTAGCCTTAGTAGGCACTAACTCGTTTTTATCATTTCGAATAATAGTAATGCCAAATTTTTTGGGAACTACATGCACTCACCCACTCACTATCTGCAATTGGATAAATCACTCCCTCATTAAGTAGTTTCAAAACTTCCTCCTTCACTACCTCCCATGTATTAAGATTGAATCTTCTTTGGGTTTCTCTCACTAGTTTAGCCCCCTCCTTTAGGATAATGCACCTAGAGGAACTAATTCCCTTAATGTCACTCAAACTCCATCCTATGGCCTTTTTCAATCCTTTTATCTCACTCAAAGTTCTTTTTTTCTTGGTTAGCATCCAAAGTAGATGCCAAAATGGCCAGATATGTTTCCCCTTCACCTACAAACACATACTTCAAGTTCTCAAGTAAGTCTTTTATCTCTATTTTTAGTGGGGATTGCATTCTTCTCTTCATTGGAAGTTTTCTTTAAGAATTCACCAAACTCTTGCTTAATGGCATCGTCTAGCAACCGACAGTAACCATCAATCTCTTTAACAAAGTCTAACTCCCTTTCTTCTTTTTCCTGTAAGGCAAAATCAAAATATGTAGCATTAATTTGATTAACAAGAGAACATTCTTCAATAACTATAGTAGTAGGAATAAGTTTAACATTGAAGATTGAAAATATTACTATTTCTCCTAGGACATTCATGATCAATTTCCCATTCTTCACATCAATTAAAGTGTTGGTCGTGGCAATAAAAGGCCTCCCTAAGAGTATGGTGTGCTCTTTTTCTTCCTCTTTTATTTCCCTCATGACTAAATCTAAAAAGCATCCAACGACAATCAATCCTTCAACCTTTACTAACACATCTTCCATTATTCCTTTCGGATAACAAATTGACCTATCAGTTAATTGCAAACACATGTTGGTAGGTCTTAACTGTCTTATACCCAATTTCACATAAATAGAATGAGGTGTAAGGTTTATACCTACTCCAAAGTCAAACATACTCTTAACCTCATCACCATTACCCATTAATACTTTCAAGATGAAACTCCCTAGATCTTTCAATTTCTAGGGTAATTGTTGCTAAAAGACCACACTTGCTACTTCTAAAACTATCACCTTCTCTTATGGCATAAACTTTCATTTTTTGGTGCTTAATTCCTTAAAGAACTTCACATAAGTTGGAATGTTCCTAATCACAACTAACAATGGTAGATTAATATTAACTTTAGAAAGCATATTATAGAGAAAAAAAACATGTTAATCTTGTTTTGAGTCTTTAAGGAGGCTTAGATATGGAACTGGTGAAGGATCAATTCTCTTATGCAATCTTGGTCCTTCATTGCCCTTATTCGCATGCCTGAGTTTTTTACCTTCCTAAATGTGACTTGAAGAGTTGTTTCTATTGCTCTCTTCACTTTGCTCATCCTTACCTTAATGAGGCTCTCCTCTTCCTAATAACCTATATCGGACATATTATAAGGATTCTCGACATGATTATCAATCAACTTACCACTTCTTAGAATTGTAACAGCTTTGGTTTGTTCAGGTTGACTGAGAAACTTTCCTTTTTGATTTTTTTAAATTTGAGTAATGAGTTGCCTTACTTGAGTCTCAACTCTCTTCATAGAAGCTTCCAATGAATCAAATCTCTTATTGTTCATTTTTTGATTCTAAGCAGTCACTTGAGTGAATGCCTTCAGACTTTCGTCTGAAGAAGGCTTCCTCTGTGTGTTTTGATTTGAGGATTGCCTTTGGAACTAATTATTCCTTTAAAAATTTTGATATTGTGTTTATGGTTGCACTAGTGAATTGCTGGTCTTCCAAGAGAAATTTGGGTAGTTTCTCTAACCAGGGTTATAAGTCTTCGAATATGGATCATTTCGCACCCTTAGTTAAAAACCATTAAATGAGTTTGTTTAGTATTCCTCTCTTCCAAAAACTCACAAGAATATGAACAAACATTAGCTCCATGACTAAAAGTTCCACATATATCATATACCTCATGACTCAGAATGTCTTAGGATTGTCTCATGGTTAGCATTTTCACATGCTTCGTTAGCTTAGCCAATTCAATAGCCATTTCTTAGTTGGAGTTTATTAGCCAATTCAATAGCCATTTCTTAGTTTGAGTTTACTTTATGAACTCCAACTCTTCTCTCTCACACACTCTTTTATTGAGGATTGACCCCAACATTTTAAAGATTTCAATGTCTCTTCGGTAGTCTTCTCTCCCACAACTCCTCCTATTATATTGTCCACTATGTATTGACACTGTTATGTTAATCCATCATAGAAGAATTGGTTCTACATATGAAGTGAAAAATGATGGTGTGGACACTGTATTAGTAAGAGTTTGAAACGTTTCCATGTTTTATGGAATGGCTCCCCCTCCATCTGAATGAAGGTAGATATCTTCTTTTATAACTCAAAGGTCTTTTCATGGGAATATAAATTTTCCATAAATTTATTGTACATCTCCTCCTATGTGGTCAATGAATTAGACGGAAGGGTTATGAACTATGCCTTGGCCCGATCTTCAATATGTATAGGAAGCATCTCATTCTAATTTGATCTTCATTTATGCCATCCAAAGGAAGTTTTTAGAGAGTGGTATAGAACTCCCGAATGAAGTTTAAAGGGTCTTCATTAGGAACCCTATAGAAAGATGGCAACATGTTGTAGTGGATGCTCTTCAATTTATAGTTTTTGGTTGCCTCTCCCAAACATATGCATGAAGTCACAGTACCAATTACTAGTTTGGCATACTCCTTCATTACTGGCTACCTTTCACCCATCTCTTAATCTTTAGGCTTGGGTTTCTCAAGATTGTCTTCAAAGTCCCTTTAAGGTCCTCTTATCTGATACATATATCAATAAAGGGAATAAGTTCACATTCCCATGAACTATTTCCTCGCATAAACAAAATAAAGACAACACTGAATTAATAACAAAAACTATAAAAGCAATTCAATGAAATAATATGACAAAAATGTATGCATGAATAAAAAAAACAATCGACAAAACAATCAAAATTAAATTAAGTGTAAACACTAAATAGTTCCCCAACAATGGGTCTAAAAACTTGTTGTGCCAAAATAAGTTTTAAAAACCTAGGCTATCTTACTTGTAAGTATACGGGGTAATTCTTGTTGAATACCTAGGGTCATCTTCTCAAGGAGGTGAAATTAGTTCACTCAAATCAACTTTGAATAAAAATATAAACAAATGCAATCCTAAACATTCTATCCCAATTTGTTGAGTGAAAGCTTTAAAAAAATTACTCAATTAGGGTAAAAAGTAAATTGATTTAACTAGAAGCAAAAATGATTTGATCAACTGGTGTGAAAAACTCTTGAGAAATTAACTTCAATAATTTAATCTTCTATGTATGCATAAGGGGAATTAATTGGATAATTGTCTTACTAAAAGTACCAATTGGGTTCTAAAACTAACTTTCATGTTCAACAAATTTATCATCCAAATCAATTATGTAAACCCAACTAATAATTTTCACTTAATATATTTCTAATTCATAACTTAAGCATCTATAGTTTCTTGTTCTAATAATAAACTTCTTCTCTTGATCCTTCTTTTAATACAAAAATGATGCAATAGCACTATTACATCTAATAAGCTTAGAAACTATAACAAATAATAATAAAAAAATCCCTTCATCATTGTTACGCCCAGAATTTTTTTATGATAAATCAAGCATGATTAAATTAATTGATTAAGTTAAAGTTAGCATTAATTGAGTTAACATTAATTAATATGTAATAGCATTAAAGAGTTAGGTGGTGAGTTAATGAAATTAAAGGTGTTAGTTGGGCCATAATGAGGTAGGAAAAGAAAAGAGAATAAGTTGGGCCTAAAGATCAATGGGCTTAAGTAGTATAAGAGGAAAATAAG
>JANITW010000008.1:46485779-46498547 GCA_027564335.1 Erythroxylum williamsii
GGACAGGACAGCGGACCAATACCTGCGGTTAACTAGACAAGAGTTTTACTATAAGATCAAACTGCTTTTTTTTTTTTTTGAAAATAGAAAATTTGAATTAATGAAAAAAAAAACAACAATGATGTCCATGGGAGTACATTGACACACAACACAACAGAAACTAACTGCCAAATCAGATACAAAAATAAAAGAACATTGTTAGGCGTTGGGATGATTTTTAGTTAACCAGGCGGAGAATGGTGCTGCATTAATACCAATTCCCTGACTCCTCTTACAACCGTCTTGAGTTTATTTCCTTTAAACATATGGCCTGAACTGTCATATCCATGGCAATGGTAAAGGTCCCTCTTTCAGCTCTTGGTGTAGACGAATGAGTTGTCAACCAATGGATGATACTAGGTCACGGGTTCGAACCGTCCTCATATATGCAGTCGTTTAAAATTTGGAGTCAGAGCTTTGCTTCTCACAAAGAATCTACCAGGCTCGAACGGGAATTAGTCTGAGAGTAGATGACTTAAAGGTGCCTTCTCATAATTGAAATCCTCCCGGGACACTTTGTGAGTAACCAAAAAAATAAAAACAATATGACTTGACCTGCTCTCAAACCAAAGTAGCAGTGGACCACAAAGAGTTATGTGCCAGACATTATTGCTGCTCCAGGCTAACTGAGGCATCCTCACCCGAGGGAGCTCGACTGTGCGTTTGCTCTACAAACTGTCCACTATATACGCAGAGAGGAGCGAATATTTAAGCTGCTCGTAAGTTGTATAGTTTCTTTAGCATGACAAGCTCCTGAATTTTAGTGATGATTAAAGAGATCAAACATTCTTTAGTAGAGGATTTGTTCGTGAAGTGTCGAAGATCACGTTCCCTCCAATACAAGTAGATACAAACTCCCAAAACAATAATATAAATCTGATGATCTGATCTAGGAGAAGATAATTGTGTTGAGAGAAAGAGATATCCCTGGATCCGTCCAAGAACATATTTTTTGTTGAAGTGGCATTCAAAAAGGAGGTGGTTACGAGATTCAAATATCTGCATAGAGCATACGAGACACTATTTGTCCATTTGCACATACGGTATTCTGTATGCTTAGATAGTTTATTCTGGATGGGCAGCCAAAAGATGAAGGATATCCTCCGCGTTAGATACTTACTCCATGCCACAGTGGCCCAAGAAACAATGGATCGATGCCTACTTAAATTATCACATATGATTCAATTCTATTTGTGAGTTTGTTAACTATTTCCTTCTCTACTTCTATTCTATCGACCAGTAACAGCTTTTCCTCACAGCCTCTTTCGTTGTGTCTTTTTATTCAATAGAGATACCACCTATGGCTAGCTGTTACAGGTAAAGTTTATTCTTTTATAGAAAGCCACCTTGAATGAAAGTTCAGTTA
The DNA here is from genome assembly GCA_027564335.1 of Erythroxylum williamsii. Taxonomy (NCBI): domain Eukaryota; kingdom Viridiplantae; phylum Streptophyta; class Magnoliopsida; order Malpighiales; family Erythroxylaceae; genus Erythroxylum; species Erythroxylum williamsii. Next base: position 46,487,185 of record JANITW010000008.1, read on the forward strand.
CTTTGTTTTCGTTGATTTATCTTTATCATTTATGTGTTTCCTATTTGTACATGTCTTGCTCTCCACGAGACTACTTATCCATCTAGTTCTTTACAAGTTCTCAGTGATACTTCATTAATAGCTAATTCTTCCACTTTTGTTTCCTATACTTCTGTTCTGTTAATGGATCAAGAGTCTGGCTTCGCGACAGGAGACACTGGCTTGGTAGGTGATCTTTTGACGGTCTCCTCTGTCTGTCTAAGTCAGGGAATGATATGTTATGTTATCTTTTTAACAGTTCATATCTATACTTGCTATGGTATCTTTTGTTTGATTTAATCGCCTCTTTTCTTAATGACAGAAATTTTACCGAACGACTCTTCTTCTTGCCTACCAGAGTTTGGGGATTGTTTACGGAGACATATGCGCAGCTCCTATATTCGTCTATAAGAGCTCATTTTCTGGGAGTTTGGGCCGTTTCGACGATGATTGTGAGATACTTGGTGTACTTTCTTTGGTTTTCTGGACTCTGACGATCATCCCACTTTGCAAGTATGGCATATTTGTATTGGGAGCAGATGACAATGGTGAAGGTGCTCATAGCTAATCCACCAACTGCTGTTGGTTTAAACATCTTTTTAATGTAAGAAGCAATTGTTTGTATGTTTTACGTAGAAGCTGATGATCTTTTACAGGCGGCACTTTTGCGTTGTACTCGTTATTATGCCGAGATTCTAAGATGGGATTTTTGAAGAGTTCTAATTTGGAAAATGGCTCTGTATCTTCTGATAGATCTACCAAGGAGACCAGAACTAGCTTGTTCATAAAGACAGTCTTTGAAAGGTATAATAGTTCTCGTATCGTTTTGCTGCTACTTGTTTTGCTAGGAACTAGTCTGCTTATTGGTGATGGAATTCTGACACCAACAATGACAGGTACGGATTTCGATACTGCGGGAAAGGGTTAATAGATTTAGGTGCTCTTACGGAAATTTTGTATTATTCATGATTGTACCTGTTTCTTTTGCAGTTTTATCTGCAGTCAGTGGGATTCAAGTTAAGTATACAAATTTAACAGAGAGTAAGTACTGGCATTCATCTGTTTTAAGAGAGCGTAAATGAAAAGAAGATATGATATCTAGAGTTTCTTATTATCTGAAATTTGTATTTACTATCAGTCTCCCTACCCCATTTTTTATGTTGGTTTAGAATGGTTTGTTGACATTCTTAAATCTCTGATTATTGTCATTCTATTGGAGTCCTCTAACTTCCCCATTTTCTTAGCATCCTGAATATATATACTCTGGCTCCCTTTTATCTTTCACCTATCTGAATCTATACATGTTAAAACCTGGCAGATTGTATTCTAGCTCTTACATGCATTATCTTGGTGATCCTGTTTGCACTTCAGCACAATGGGACACACAAAGTTGGCTTCATCTTTGCTCCAATAATGATAGCATGGCTTCTGTGCCTTAGTGGAGTAGGCATTTACAACATATTCTATTGGAATCCTCGTGTCTTCAATGCTTTGTCCCCTTACTACATTTATCAATTCTTTAAGAAAACTGGAAAAGATGGATGGAACTCACTTGGAGGCATTATTCTCTGTGTTACAGGTGGATGTTTGAGATGCAAATACACGAAAAATGTGCAACTTTTTATTTTCTTACTTAATTGAACTTTTCTTTTATGTATGCTGTATGATCAGGTGCAGAAGCTATGTTTGCTGATATCGGTCATTTATCACAACTTTCTGTCAGGGTATTTCCTAATCTTGCTTCGGTTCTTCATTATCAGCTCGTATAAACAATGAAAAGTCTCATAATTATTGCTTAGTTCTTTTTATGAAGATTGCCTTCATAGCATTTGTGTACCCCTGCCTGGTTTTGTCTTATATGGGTGAGGCTGCTTATCTCTCCAAGAACAAAGAGGACCTTCACAATAGCTTTTACAAGGCTATTCCAGGTATGTCTTGAAAATTAGGTAGTGAGGCGCCTTTATCTGCAGAGGTCATAACAATTTTAGTCTTCCTACTTTTGTTCCTCTTTCAGATGGTGTATTCTGGCCAGTATTTGTTATTGCAACTCTTGCAACGATGGTGGCAAGTCAAGCAATAATTTCAGCTACTTTCTCCATGATCTGTCAGTGTAGAGCACTGGGATGCTTTCCTCGGGTGAAGATAGTACACACATCAAGAAAAATACATGGGCAGATATACATACCAGAGGTGAACTGGGTGTTACTGGCTCTGTGTCTTGGTGTTGTTCTTGGATTTAATGACACTATTATGATCAGCAATGCATACGGTATTTCCATCTTCTTATTCCTCTCTCCCTCAGCCTTAACACTTTGGCACTAAAGAATTAAAAGGAACCATTTTGAGTTTTTTCCTCCGTGCATCTTTAGGCCTGGCAGTGATCACACTGATGCTCATCACAACACTCTTGATGTTTCTGATCATTACCACCTTCTGGAAGCAAAGCGTCCTGATGGCATTACTGTTTGTACTGAGTTTTGGATCAGTTGAGTTGGCCTACTTCTCTGCATGCCTTGCCAAAGTACACAATGGCGGATGGTTCTCTCTTACTGTCTCTCTGTTTCTCTCGTCTCTAATGTCTTCATGGCATTACGGAACTTTACAAAAACAGGCATATGAGGCTGAGAACAAAGTTAGCATTGACAATCTCCTGCATCTTGGGCTAAACTTGGGAATTACGAGAGTTGCTGGAATATGTATCGTCTACACCAATCTCACCTGTGATATCCCACAAATGTTTGTTCATTTCGTAACCAATTTTCCTGTTTTACATCAAGTGCTTATCTTTGCCAACCTTCAGGCTGTCATGGTTCCAAAAGTTCCAGATAGTGAGCATTTCCTCTTTCAGAGGATTGAACCTTCAGAACTGTTTATGTTCCGTTGCACCGTGAGGTAATATTATATTGATCACTTGCTTTTCATTTTTCTTCTTCTCGTTGTACAATAGATACGACTCCATCAACAAAGTACTCCTTCCAATTTTTGATCCATCAGTACTGAGCTTTAACTGCAATGGTCTTGCATGTGCACTTTGCTTAACACTCAACTTCAAGCCTCCAACCGCTTACAAAAAGTGTGATGATATATAAAGTTCCCTTTTACCTTCACTCCAGGTCTAGATTACAGATGTTGCGTGCTTTTCGTGAAACTGGTAACATCAACTTCAGTTAACTCTATACCTGAATTTGCCGATGAGCAGTCGATAATTAATTCTCATTTTCCTATTTTGTATGAAAACAGCAACGCTTTAACAGTCTATGCCTCTCGATATTTGAACTTCAATGGCGTCCTCATCTCCTCACTCTAAATAGTTATATGTTAATGGACAGATATGGATACAAGGACTCGAGTGATAGCTATGGTTTTGAAACCCAATTAGTGGAGAAGATGACCGAGTTCTTGAAATGGCAATGCAACAGCAACGAAATAGAAGTAGCGGATCAGTCATTGTTAGGGCTAAGAGGTGCAGTGTTAGTGGGGAATAAGGGGAATGGTAATAATGAAGAATTAGGAGGTGGAGCTAGGAGGAGAAAAGTAAGGTTTCAATTGTCGGATGGTCAGAGTGAGGAGGTGAGTTCTTTAATGGAGGCTCAAGAAGCTGGCATGGCCTACATTATCGGCAACACCAGTGTGATGGCAGGAGACACGTCTTCACTTTTCAAGAGGTTTGTGATCAATATTATTTATGGATCTCTTCGATCCATTAGCCGTCGTCCAGCAACTACTCTTGCGATTCCGCAAAGCTCCCTCGTTGAAGTCTGCATGGTTTATCATGTGTAAAATAATACTCCCTTTTATCTAAAATAAAAGTAGTTTTAGCGAGATGCACATTTATTAAAAAAATTAATGAAATATTTGATATACCCTTATTAATGGTGTTAATCAAAATCTTTCTAAAATGACATTCATTTTGGACAGGAGGGAGTAGCTCCCTAATTCTTTTTTCTTATATAAATGTACATGCATAATACCTAAAACATGAAATAGTTTAAATCACCAAAAAAAAAAGCTTTCTTATTTGTTCTATGATATAAATTTGCATTTGACTTTTCTAGAATTCAAATTTAATTCATCCTAAGCCTTCCCTCACGTGAGCATGACAAAAAAAAATCTAAACCAATTCAATGATATAATAACTAAATGGATAAAATGAAATTGCAAAGAACACAACATCAGTTATGTAAAGGTTAGATGGAACATTTGGGGTGTAACAACTCCACTTTTCTTCCATTGAACTAATGAGTGAATGGCTAGTTTAGTAGTGCAGTGTAGTGTACAGTTTGTAAAGATCATTTTATCCCTGCTTCTAGGCTTTGTGTCTTCCATTACTATTAATATCATTCTTTAATTTATAAGAAAAACTGTTATATAAGTATAATAAACATCAAAATTGTAAGGAAGAGAGTGCATAAAATCATTTTTTAGTACTTTGGTCAAACAGTCCTCAACTTATGTTTACTTTTAATTAAACTACATTAAGGAATATACCATCGTGAGAATCAATTTCTTATTTGTCTCAAATGAAAATGAATCCTTATACCTCTTTTTCATGGTTAAAATAAACCATGAATTGAATTGAATTGAATTCTTGATTTTAGGGAGTAGTGAGAATTTTTTATCTTTCTCAATATCTCTCTCAATTTCAAAGTACAAGACAGATTGAACTTGTAATCAATCGTGTAAGACAATATCTCCACAACTGAATGCTACTAAAAAATTTTCTTTATTGTTCATAACAATGATTTAGATGCTTATTTCATGCTCAATTACATATTATTGTACTTAATTTCTTTGAAGAGCTCATACAAGCTCTCTATTATACTAAAAATAGTTCTAACAACTCACTTTTGACTTATTTATACTCAATAACCCTTGGTATTATCTATTAGGAATATGAAATATTTGTTAGAAACAAAAAACTAGATGTTAGAAACTACTTGTGTTAAACTAGATACTAGGAACAAAAATGGAAAAAGTTACAAATTGTCCCCTAATTAATGTTTCTTAAAAAGTCTAAGTTAGTTCCTAACATTATCTACGATATCATGTTACACTTTAATGTTTTCAAAATAGTACTGACAACATCCTAAATCCTAACTGAGATAAGTTTTTGACAACTTTTAATGTATGAATCATAAATTTAGCCAAAGACATATCACAACTAAGCAATTTGGACCTATTAGAAATGTATGATTTTCACCTCATTGTTTGACAAATGGTTAAAATAAGTCCCTACTGTTATCTCTGTGACCACTTTCAAGGTGCAATTGGTACTATTTTATTAACAATAGAATGCAATAAGTATTATTTTAATAATGTTAGAGTGTAAAGTGGTACTAGAAATAACAATATGAACTTAGATTTTTTGGTAAAACATTGAGGCCCAAATCACTACTTTAGTTGAACAAAAACTATCTTTAATGAATAAAAACTAGCCATTACAAACAAAAACCAGTAAACTAAAATAAAATTTTGTGGAAGTATAGACACCAATCTTTTGACAAAACCTAACTTAAATATACATAAACGAATTTAAATTTTTTCTTAATAAATAGATTAAATATTAAAAGATTTTCTTTAAAATTTAAAAAATAATTTTTCTTAAGTATGAAAAATCTGTGAGTTAATCACATAATATGTATTGTTTATATAAAATCAAGTCCCCAAAACATTAAGATAACCAAGCTAAAGGGTTACAAGAAACTTACATTGATTTGTTATATATGAAATGACTTTATTATTCCCTGTTCTTGGTCCACTTGACTTGTATTTTCTTGATGCTTTCTTGAATTGTATTTATCCTTCACTTTGCTTAGTTTTGGTCCTTTGATTACCCAGTTGGTTCAATCGGCTCTTTTGCTCACTTTTCCCATTTATTGAACTTAATGTTTCATTTATTGCCTAACTCAATTATAATTGAGTTACTAATATCACCAAAAGTAAATTCATTAATTTACCATTATAAATGGTGAAGAGACATGTTACACACTTAACCAAAACAAATGGTTAGAAGTTTAAACACGACCTAACATATAACTGTGTGCTAGGGTTGTGTTGAAGTTATAAGCTCATATATGATCAAATGGGATCTTTCGTGGCTTAACTAAGAGAAGCAATACACAACCTAAGACACAATTGTAACAAAAAAGGATATCTAAAAAGATGAGAAGACCCTAACATAGAATTTAGGGTTTTAGTTTAATTTAGTTTATATATTTTATTCCCTTATAATTAGGGTTAGAATTCTCTACAAAGAAAAGGCCTTGGATTACATATCTTGCATCCATTTTTCAACATTTAAAGAAGATCAAAATCATTTTTAAGAAAGCAAATCGCTTCAAAAGATCAAGATCATTGTTAGGGAATACCTTACATGAGGCATTTTCTTCTTTTAATTATTGTTTTCATTATTTCAAAGATGATTAGTGGCTGGTTACATATTTTTTTATATCTAGATTAGATAAAACCTTAGCTTATTCTAGGATGAATTAATTTCAATTTTGAAAATAAAGAGTTCTATGTTTGTGATATTGATCTTAATAAAAGTTGAATACAAGTAAAAGCTTAGACTTGAACATTGTTGAAAGAACTTATATATGGATTAACTTAGGCACATATATTAACGATTATACTAGAGTAGACCTACATAAACCTTCCAGTATCATGACAATCTTTTGTGAAATTTTAAACAACATAATGACTTTTTAGATATTTAAACCTTATAGTTATATTGGTTAATCAACCAAGGGATAGTTAATTATATATTGGTAGGTGATGATTCATTACAATAGAAAACTTTGTTAGACCAGAAGATAAAATCTATAAATAGTTGAATCAAAGGTATAAGATGAAGCTAGGGCAAAATCTATTCTAGGTGTGAGTACTATATGATTTTTCTTATTGATTACTTATTAGATTGTTTGTAATAGTCCATTTTTCATATTAAGGATTAGAGCCTTAGATTATTACACATGGCCATATCATTGAGAACTCGTGAAATGCATTTCATTCACATGCATATCATTAGCATACACACATGAATTATGAATTAGTACATATTGCAAAGACAATATATGCACTTAATTGACATATTTCGGGGTATGAAAGGTTTTAAATGATTATGATGTGATTGTGTAATTATGTCTTGACTTTTAATTTGATAGACTATAATTAGTAAATTGGAATTTATTGTTACAATTGAAAAATTGATTAATTAAAATGTATATTTAGATTAGGAAAAAAATGCCAAGTAGTAAAAGCCGACATGAAAAATTAAGATGACTAAGCCTATAATTGAGTGACATTTGGCATAGATAATTAAGTGACAATTGGCATAGATAATTAATTGACAAATGACATTAATGAATGAGTGACAAATGGATTAATAACTGGGCAATATTTGGTGTCTTATGAAGAGGATAAGTGGCTAGAGTGCTTGAGGACACATAACATAGCTCTTTACTTGACAAGTGTCCTATCAAGTGTCTCCATACTTGCCAAACACCTACACCCCATGATCCTCACCCTTGAATGACCATTTTCTCTCTTTTTTTTGGTAACATCTTCCCTTCGTCTTCCTTCTCACCATCTACCTACGCCCATAACCCTTATAACCTTAGATTTTTGCTAAAATTCTGCACCATGCCATTTAAAAATTTTGCTGTCTTCATCTCATTGTTGAAACCCCTTCCTATTTCCATCTTGTTCTTGGAGTTATGCTAATAAGCTTGAAAGGATAAGATGTCTTACTAATTAAGGTGGAATTGGATTTAAACAAGTAAGTGAATTATAGTCTTTGTGGTATGTATAATACAAAACTTATGATGGTTGAATTGAGATGAATTACATGTAATATTGATGACGAGGTTGTGCTGGAAAATGATGCATAAATGGATGGTTTCTATTTTGTTTTTTATGAATAAAAAACATAGGTTATAGGCTATTTCATGGATGAATTGGATTAGGATTTAAGGTATAATAAAGTTGAATTTAAGTTTAAAAAAACGTGTTAATATAGTGATCTTGAAATGGGAAAAAACTAGGAATACATGTAAGATCAAATGAATGATAGTTTCTATTTTGATTTTGATGCATGAAAGACCAGAAATTGCAAGCTACCAAATGAATGATTTGAATTGGAATTGGATATGGAATTGATGAGGAATTGACATTTAATTAAGGTATAAGTAATAGATTATGAAGAAGATGTGTTGAATTTGGTATGAAGATGTTAAAAGCTGAAAAAATTAAAGGAAAATGATGATAAACCTTCGGTTCACTAATCCCACAATCGTGGGAGTGAGAAAAGTTCAGTTTTCTCACTCCCACGATTAAAAATTCCGGACGGGAGGTCCGATGTTGATTTGTGTTGTTGGGTTGAGATATTAGAAGTGTATTTTGCCTTTGCAGAAATTTTTGGGCTGTCAAAATACAGCCGTTATGCTGCCCGATTTTCGGTAAAAATCGGGTTAAGATAAGAACAAGAATAAGAAGTTAGTTTGTTAAAGGTGAGTTTTAGTTAAGAAGATGAAATTTTTGGCCTTTGTGTGATTGGTTAAGAAAAAAAAATATGAATCGAAATGTTGTTTGTGAATTAAGTGAATTGAAATTTGTACGAGGATGAGTTTCCAAAAAAGAAATTATATAGATGTGATTGATATAAGAACGAATGAAAAGAAAGGAAAAAGAAAAAAAAGAAAACAATTTATACCGGATTTTCTCATCGGATTAGTCTAGGTTTCTAGCACGACCGTTTTCTATTTTCGCTTCGGTTCTTTGTGCTTCCGCTTTTCAGTTCCGCAAGTTTCCATTTGTTTTATGTTTTTCGTTTTGCTTTTCCGGTTGGGATCCGATTTTCGGATCGGGTCCCAACACTAATATAACAAATAAAGAATACTTTGTAAGAGAGACTTGAAGAGGCTCTGCAAGTGTAGAAAGAATACTTGTAAAGTTAAAGAGTATAGTGAAATCTCAGACAAACTCGGAGGACTAGACGGAGCCCAAGGTTTAGGGTGAACTAGTATAAAATTGCAACGTTTATTCTCTAACCTTATCTTTTAATTTTCTTGTTGTTAGACGAGTAGATAATATTACTTACGATTGCATTGCTTATTAACTTTAGCAAAGAGTTTTTATGATCATTTGAATTTTTGTAAAGAAATTCAAGAAATCTCAAAATATTAATATTTTCGAAAAGATTACACAATTCAACCCCCTTTCTTGTGTATTTTACATATTATACCTGATTTCTATATTAACAAGTGATTTACTTCAGTTGGCATCAAAGTGAGGTTTCCAAGAAACACTGTCACAAAGTGAGGACAAAGATCCATGGCTGAATCATATGTTTTTGTAGCTGAAGGTGCCTCGGTCATAAGGCCACCTGCGTTCAATGGTGCGGATTATCATTATTAGAAAGACAGCATGCAGCTCTTCATAGAATCAACTCATATTGATCTTTGAGATATCATCGAGAATGGTCCATATACACTAACAGATGATGGCGGCAATATCATCTCTCATGATAAATGGTCAGCCTATCAGAAAGCTTGATTTCAGTTAAATTCTAAGGCCAAGTTCTTTCTAAATTGTGCCCTAAGTAGAAGTGAATATGATAAGGTTCATGGATGCCTATCTACAAAGGAGACGTGGGGCACATTAGTCATTGCAGATGAAGGCACAAATCAAGTTAAAAAGTCCAATATCAATATTCTTGTTTATCAGTATGAGATGTTCAGGATGAAAGATGAGGAGACTATCGATCAAATGTTTGGATGATTTCAAACGATCATTAATGGACTTAAAGCTCTTGGGAGAATCTACGATAATTAAGATCATATCAAAAAGATTCTCAGAAGTTTTCCTAAAAGATGGAGACCTAAGGTTACAACAATATAAGAGGCAAAGGACTTAAACAAGCTGAAGCTAGATGAATTGCTCGGATCACTAAAGATACATAAAGTAGAGCTTGATATAGAAGATAAACTTAGAAGAGATAAATCTATCGCATTAAAGGCTGGTTAGAAGAATCAAAAGAACCAAAAAAAATAGAAGCACATCTTCAAAAGCATTAAAGATTGAAGAAATCAAGAATGATGATGCCAGTGAATCTAATTAAGATTCAAGTGAAAATGATGATGAGCTATCCTTCATTTCAAGAAAGATTAGGAGGATGCGGAAAAAGAAAGCAAAAGGAAATAAAGATTTTTCTTTTAAGAAGAATAGCAAAGACAAAGCCAAGAATGAGAAAATTTCTATCTTCTGCGACGAGTGTAACAAACCAGGATATTACAAGTCTAAATGTCCATTACTTAAAAGAAAACAGAAGAAAAGTAAAGAAAAAAAGAGCATGATGGCAACGTGGAAAGATTTGGACTCATCCGAATCTGATTCCGATTTAGAAGCATCGAAACAAGCAAATATATGCTTGGTAGCTGAAAAAGAATGCGGGGATGAGGTAACTTCTAACTTTAATGATCTTCAAGAAGCATATTTAGAATTGTCAGAAGATTCGCATGATATATTAAAGCAATATAGGATTTTGAAAAAGAAATTTGTTGAAAGCTTGAAGAACATGGAAGTGTTAGAAAAACAAAACTTCTGCCTTAAGAAACAAGTAAATGATATGAAAAAGAAAGTAACTATAGATAGATCTGAGGAAATTAATCAACTGAAACGAAGGATTAGTAGTCTTTTAGCAGATTTATCAACATTTACTAAAAGTACTAAAAGGATGAATGATATGAATGGAAAATATGGAGATCCAAAGGATACGAGTGGTTTAGGGTTTACTAATAGTAATGTTCATCCTAATAAGAGTTTTGTTCCTAACAAAAATAAAAAGAAAAAATATTCTTATTATTTGAGGAATTATTGTAAAACTAACCCCAAAGGTCCTAAAAAAATATGGGTACCTAGGAAAGACATAATATATACTGCAGATCTCCCTTCTTAGAAAAAGTAACCAGCACCAACGATACTTAGAAAGTAGATGCGTGTGACACATGACAGGAAGAAAGTCTATGCTCTTGAACCTCCAAAATAAGCAAGGAGGATCATTAACTTTTGGAGACAACTAGCAGAGCAAAATAGTTGGAATTGGCAAAATTGGTAAAGATTCATTTGCGTCTATTGATAGTGTTCCGCTAGTTAAAGGATTAAAACATAATCTAATTAGTGTAAGTCAATTAGTAAAAAAACAATGACGGTTCTATACTCTTTTCTACCAAGAGACGAAACAATCTCTATAACATTAATTGACATTATTTAAAAAGTCAAAATATTTCATGTTTTATATCAACAGATGAGGAAAAACTGATTTGGCATAAAAAGCTAGGTCATGTTAG
>JANITW010000008.1:46697271-46717091 GCA_027564335.1 Erythroxylum williamsii
TTAGACATCCTAACTACTAACCATAACATTTAAAGAGGAAAAGATGTGTCTAAAGTATAAAATTCTAATAGTCTCCTAACAAATTAAGGTTTTTAAACGTTATTTATTTTTTATACCCTTAAGACGTAGTGTAGGCCATGAATGTGACCCAAGATATGGATTTATCCAAATCCTTTGAAATTAGTGCATGGTCTCTAACGTAATCAATTTTCTAAACCGTGGATCTCTTTATTTCTCCATAAATAGGATAGGGTCTTTATCATATCCATGTCCCTAGACCGGGGATCTTATTATTTCTATTGAACTTAGTTCACAATCTCTAGTAAGGTCATGACTCAGGCCATGTTGCTCCATGTACATTCTTTATCACCACGTAGCTTCTATATAGGTCATCTTTAGGGTCATATTTCTTACCGCCCTTGACTTATATATGACATGGGCTAATATATGGGCATGGTCTAAATTATGTTCCTCTAAGAATTGTATTTTTTTTTTGTTTATTCTTGGAGTAGCCTTGATTGGGTGTTGATGTGTGTAAGTTTTAATAATACCCTCGATAATTCGCAAGCATACGGTTCATTAGTATAGTATTAAAGGTGTCGATCCCATGAGGAGGGATAAGCTAATCGTAAAATCTAAGGCTATAACAAATCACATAAATTTAAATATAACGAAACTAAAATGAGAATTCAATTTAATCAATTAAATTAAAAATCGAACACGACAATATTAATTATTCAACAGTTACAACACATACCCAAGAATCAATCTAGGTCAATTACCAAATGAAAAAAAGGAATTTTACTTATCCTTAACGCTAACCTAACTGATTATGAATTACTGGATTATTGGTTCTAGACGATCATATGATTGATTACTCTCTCTCGAGTTATAACCATTAACTATAAATTATAAACCCTAATCAGATTATAGAAGTTACAATATCTCAATCAACAGTCTATCCAAAACCCTAATTAGTTCTGAAATTGTTTAATAAATTATCGAAAACCTATGTAAGATCTCTCTTCGCACAATTTACCGATTTGATTTAATTCATGTTCTATTAAATCATTTAACTCTCGTTGGCTCAATTTAATTATTTTCATTCGATTCACCCTCTCAGTTTATTATCGAATTATGCAATCACATAATTAAATCACAATAAATCCAATAAAACATAAACAATTAGATTTCATTAATTCAATGATAAAACTCCGAAGGTGAAGTTAGAACATCCTCAACATTTAAAAAATCTATCATTAGACTACTATTCCAATTATATAAAATAATAAAATTGAAAATAAACAGAAAATATGATCTGAGCAGATGATGGGAGACAGCGACGTTGGAAAACTCCTAATCAGGGAAATACGTTGAGCCAACTTCTTCTCCACCTCTCTCTTCCTTCTTCTCTTTCTCAATCTCTCGATGAATTCTCTCCATAGTTTCTCAAAAGTGGTTAATTCGAAAGCTCCCTCTGCCTCTTTGTCTTGTTCTTTAAATATCCTTTGTGTTCTGAGTAGCCCTAGGATTTTTTGGGGGTCTAATAGGTTTGAAAAATTCCTCAAAACTTGACATTTTTTAGTGTCTGTATGTCTTCCTGACGTAAGCCACAATTGTGGGCAACATTTAAGCCTTCTGTCATAATCGTTGCCTCGTGGCATGCAGGCTACAATCGTGGGCCATGTCCTAGGCTTCTGTCATGATCGTGACATGTGGGCCACGATCGTGGACCAACTCTGGTGCTTCTTTAACAATTGTAGCCTATTATGCCACAATTGTGGGTCGTTGTTTCGGTCCGAATGTTTCCAAAATTTCTCAATTTTTTAATATTGACCCTAAAATACTAACAAACATATCAAGGTATCTTAAAAACATAATGTTTAAACTCAAAGACTTGTACTAACCCATAAGAACACTTAAACACAAATAATTAATAAACTAACACAATTCTAACCTAAACACATACTAAACGATTGAATTAACAATTAAATGCATATCAAACCAAGCCTTAAAACGTGATGCAATTTACACTTATCAAGCTTCCAATTCTGAATAATCTTATCACATGGTCAATTTATCATAATTACCTAAAAAATTAAGTAAAACAAGGTAATTTGACATCAAAATCAAGAAAAATATTTAAGAATAAATATATTTTTCACGAAAATTAATAGTAGTATGGCATATCTTGTTGAGCACGAGGCAACTACTTTATTTTATAGATGCACTACTAAGAATTATTTATATAGATGCAACAATGCATCAGATATTAAAATAAAAATAGACATATTTATAATGGCTAGCAAGAGAATAAGGCCAAAAAAATTCCAACAAACCCATTTGATATGTCTTTTTTGGTTTGGAATACAAGAGGTATGAATAATCCTAGGACTATATTCTAATAACTAATTTTATTAATGCCAATAATCCCTTGATTTAAGTGTTGAAGCTTGTACTAAATCCTCATTCTTGAATAAATGTAAGTTATTTACTTATCATGCTCTCCATCATACGGGGAGGATAATGGTTGCTTATTACCTAAACTAGGTTAAGGGATTGAGAATGTAAAGTTCAATGTAAGGTATTCATTTCAACATAAACACTGGGAGTTTGGGATATTGTCGTTCGACTTTGTTTATACCTCCAATCAGGAATTTAGAGGGAAGACTTGGGAAAGAACTTGGGGAATTTAGAGGATTTGTTAATGGTCTTTAGATAATCCCTAGGGATTTCAACTGTACTACTTTTGCATCCAAACTTGAAGGAATCAAATCTAACCTAAGTCCAAGCAAGGAATTAATTTCTTATCTATCATCCATAAAAATAAACGATTTAAGCTTTAGAGGATTTCATTTCACTTGGAGTAATAAGAAGGAGGGAGATTGGCATATAAAGAGGAAGCTAGATAGAGGGCTTGCTAACCAATACTAGTTCAATAAATTCCAAGCTACAAGGCATATTTCTATGAAAGTCTATACTCAGATCATTGTCCAATGTTGGTTTATGGATTTAGGCCTAACATGAAAATGATGACTCCATTCTGACTCTTCAATTATCTAGCTAACGAATAGTTGACAGTATGTTATAATGCTAGTCAAAATAAACTAGACTACTATTATAGCAGTGGTGAGTCTAGGTCGATCCCACTGACATTACAAGAAAACAGTCATTTAGCGATAGAAATTATTGACAGAAAATGTTTAGATTCTTTCGGTAATATAAATTAGTGACAAAATCAACCGACAGACAACTGCATCGTTAAAACGACTATAGGTAAATTTAACGATGAACATATTATGTAACAGTTAGTAAATATACTACCAGACGGACGGGTATATTATCAACGGATTTCCTATAAACCAATAGTAAATTTACCTACGGACTAAAATATTCTGTTGCAATATTTTCCGACGGTAATGGTTAAACCATTGGTGATATTACAAAGGTTGTAACTGACCGTCAGTAAACTGTAGTTCAAAAAATGCTGATGGTTTGCAATATTACCAATGGAATGAAGAGTAACCATCGGTAAATATCTAAGATTTTACCGATGGTTTATGGTGCTTCATCGGTAAAGAAAATTAATTTTTTTAAAATATCCCGACATTTAATTTTATTTCATGATTTCATGATTAATGTATAATTTCAACAGTTATAAATTATCTGTGCATAATATTTTGATTTGTTTATACAGAAAGTTGGTTGATTATATAAAGTTAAAATTATCTTAATTAATAGTAAAAACATTATAGCGTACAAAATAATTCTTTATAATTCAAAGCAAATAACTACAACAATCCTAATGTCCTGTGACCATGGGTGCTCTGAGGTGCTACCCCTCTCTTTCAACTTATCCACCTCATGTCTCAACTGAGCCATGTAGTCCATCAATATGTCGACTGTGGTCCAAAGTTAATTGACTTCGTTAGTTTGCGACCGTATACTAGATGTTGTTATACTGGACGTGGAGGATTGCAAATAACATGTATTCGCAAATGAACCTAGCCAAAGATCCTTCCATGACGGTCCCTACTACCCATTATATCAAGACACTCTCATCAACAGCTTGTTCGTGCTAGGACTATCGCTGAATGTTTTCTTATATTTGGTCTTATTAGGAGGTCATGTTAATATTAGTTAGTGATAATTATTAAGAATTAATATTAAAACATAAATTTCACATACATTCAGTTCTCTACATCGAGTGTTGACGAATGTCGCACCATCTTAGTATGAGTGTGCAAAAATATGACGAATTGTAGACCTTATGCCTATAGACTTTTTCTGTATAAGAATAACATGTTATATGTGAACTAGAATTTATAAAAATTTTGATAGATTTTTCTCTATTTTTATGATATTTACCTCTTGTTGAACAAATAAAATAATTTAACACAGTCATATATGGTACCAGACATTTATATCATTATCATTATCCATAATATACATATTTTCATTTCAACATTCACACATCAACTTAAATTAAAATATAACAAAGTAAAACAATTAGAGTATAAGTGTAAAGTTTAAATACTTACAAGTCTCTCTACATACTCATGGTGGGTAATTAATCCTCCTATACATACGGGAAGACCCTCTCCCCCCAGTCCTCTACGTCTGTTGGTCGAGTTACATTCTGAGATGGACATTGCCTCAAGTGATGTCTCATACTCTTGCCAACGACTCCATATTTGCTTAAAAATATAAGGAAGTTATACACCTACTTTGTGCATCGTACCAATAAAGGTGCAATAACGTGTACAAGCTCGCCTCTCTCATATTTTATGTATGATCGCATCGAAATTAGAATCCCAGGAAAATTCTTTCTGAAATAAAAAGAAAAAAAATCGATAACTTATAATGTAATAATATTTATCTAATTAATGTATATAAATCAATTAAAAAGGAAAATAATTTTTCATTGTACCTCAAACTCCTGAAAGTAAAATGTCTTTGTGGCTTGAGAGATATTCTTCCATACATAACCCTTAAGATCAATCATCTCCTTAAATCTAGATGTTATATTTTTGGAAAACGGTCCAGACATAATCAACCTAATATAATAAAAAATAATTTATACTATTTGCAAAAATTTAAACCTATAACTTAATTATAAACATATAGTGTTTCATGTGATTTCACTTACAGATTATTGACAATTGTTATGTACATTCTTCTATTAGGTCCCTCAGCTCCACGCTGGTGGCCGTCTCCTTCATCCGATATAGGGGTAGTGGATGAGGTACGAGTGGTCGATGGTATAGCATGAGGAGCAGCAGGTGATGCGTCATCTGTAACTATAGGTCTTAAAGGGGGAGGAGGTGATTTAGTTGTAGCTGCAGACAGTGATGGTTGACCTTCACAATAAGTACCTTCGAACATGCATCTGAACCTAAGCCACATTACATCACATTGTCTCTTTGATGGCATATTTTGACTTGGAATTCATTGGTTATTGAATTTTCAAGAAATATAAAAAATTGAATTCAATATTTTACATAATATATGTAAAAGGAAATAAGGCGATTTGTTGCACATTATATTCAAGTACAAACTTTGAATTAGAAGGTTAACAACTGTTACAATTATAGAATAAGAACAATAACAGCTCACACTTAATAGAAAGCAGCTTGACCCCTAACTAGTAGGAAGGTTGTTTGACAAATTCTTACATATATAACAATAAATCAACTTTAAAGTTGAGTCCAGTGTATTGCATCGATAAATGACAATGATATAATTATTTTCTTAGATTCCAAATGACATGAGAGTCAGTAATGGTAAATGAGTCCCTAATGTCTGGATTCTCGAGAAGGGTCCAGACATTTGAATGCACCAATAGAAACAGTCAAAGTTCTTCCCTCACGTGTAAGGTTTTCAATACCTTCTTGCAACAACGTTTTCGCTATAGCTAAATTTGTAGAGAATACAGTGAATGAGTCGCTAGATTTATTATGAAAAACAAACTCTCTAGATGAGCTGCCAATACGAAACGGTTTACCTAAAACACAATCAATATAGAACTTACATATTTTTATATTAGAAAATCGTTAAACGAGGCAAAATTGGAGTGACATGCATACGTGACTGTCCAAATGAGGTCTATGGAATTGATGAATTTTCCAAAACAACCGATTTTCCTAATCCTTTATGGACTATTCTGACATTGCTCCCACCTCCATCGGCATACATATCATCTTTAAGATTCAAGGAAGCTTAAAACAACATGTAGTATATATCGTCAAATGTGAATATATATAATAGTTTCATAACAGGAAATGAGATATACATAATAAGAAAAGTGACGTTGTTCAGATGATACTAAACACCTCGAAGTAGAAGATCGTCTATAGAAGGCAAACGATCATTAGTGTATGAAGTGGAGATTTTTCCTATATTATTTATTCCTTCGATAGGGACACCTGGAACCAGTCGCCATGTCAACATTCCTTGATTAAGAAATTGAATTCAATATTTGACACAATATACTAAAAAGGAAATAATTGATTTGTTGAATAAAATATTCAATTACAAACACAAATTAATAGATATCATAACTTAATTCTAAATTACAATCATCTTCTTTTTCTAAAGAATAAGAATCAAACTCCGACTCCTCTTCAAATCTCTAGCCCTCGTCATCCTCTCTAGATGAAGTTTCAATATATTAATTAGATGGGTCGTTCAAAGGTTCATTATTGTCAAATGTAACAGATGCATTTATAAAATAAACATCATTCTACAAGGCTTCACTTTCAATTCTTTGTTCTCCTTTTTCATGTGATTCAAAAACATCTTTAGGTTTAACTTTGCAAACGACCAACCAATCTGACTTATCTTGTCGTAAGCTGGGAAAAAAGACATAATACACCTGTTTTGCTTGCGTTGCCAACACGAAAGGTTCAAATTGTCTCAATCTTCTTTAGTTGATGACTTCAACTAGATTGTATCGGTTATGCACTTTTGTTCCAATATTTGGAGTTGGGTTAAACCAGTTACACTTAAATATCATACTTTGCTTTATTGTTAATGTAGGGTACTAAATTTTAAGTATCTAAATAATTTTAGCATAGTAATCCATCAATTCTCCCCATATGATAGGGTCACGATTGTGACCTTGGTCCTTTTGTACAAGCTTTCTCCAACTTCTTCAATCTTCTTTATCTGAGTTCATACACTAACAATCACATTAAAACACCTCAAATGCACAAAATTAAAGTCCAATAATATGTTCTAAACCACATAACACTTTAAAACGCAAACATATAATCATATTGACACAATTCTAAACCTAAATATGCACAAATCATCTAATCAAAAACTAAAAACACACTAAAATACCCATTAAAACATAATGTAAACTATAACTATCAGTAAACTTGCTTTACGCCAATTTTTTTCCTTTTCATGCTATCCTTACTTCACGAAATATTTTTAAGAATGGGTTAAGGATATTTTATCCATTAATCTAAACTTCTCATTCATTTACTACACCATATATATGGTTTACTAATGCATGATTATTATATAATAAGGTGATTCCTTTTCTTGATAAGATATTTGACTCTCATAATCATGAGGTTTTGATACTTCTTACGAGTTTCCCATACTTATTTTTGTAACACCAACATTTTGGACTTTTATTTGGGGCTTTTAGTGTCAAATTGATGATTAGGTAACATTTTGGTTCCTTATTTAACTAATTACGTAAGTTCTCTTTGTCTTGTTGGCAAGTTAACATATGGGTTAACCATGTAAATCTATAATATGATGTCTAATAATCAATTGACAGTGCAAGTTAAGGTACCAATGAGCCTAAAGGTTCCACTAATTCTTTGGGAAGATGTTTATTTAGTAGGAATAGCTTCTGTAGGCTACATAAATTTGTCTTACATTTTAAAGGCAGTAACTACATTTGTATTGACATCTGTAAAATGACATCCTTCTTAATAAGTGGGAATCATGTTTGCCTCTGCATTCCTTTATTTTTTTAGTATTATTGCAGTTTGAGGAAAATTTTAACATCATTGACTTTAAATGGTTATGGTACTAAATTTTTAGTTTAGTGCTTGACAATTGGACTTACTATAGGAATGTGATTTTTAACCTAATGAAGTCTTAACCCATAATTTTTATGATAATAAAATATATTGTTATTAATGAATTTACCTTTGGTGATACTTGTGACTCTATCATAATGAGATCAAGTAATATATGAATGATGAAGTTCAATGAAAGGACAAAGTGAGGAAAGGAGTTAGTTGAATCAATTGAGCAATCAAAGGATGGAGAAAATGAGTAAAGTGGAGAACACATAAAATTCAAATAAAGAATTATGAACAAAAAAGAATCAATCAATTTCTTGTAACCTTATCTTATTCATTTTGTTAAGTTAGTGGCTCAATCAATACATGATCATTTGCATATAATACAAAATGCAATAGTTCTTTTATAATCAAGAGAATTTTTTTAATCTTTAAAGAAAAACTTTTGTTCTTTAAACAAAATTTTGGAAGAATTTTGGAACATTTTTTACTCAAATTCTTATAAAGGAATGTATTTTAATTTGCAAAATAACTTAAGAAGTTTTGAAGAACTTATTTTTAAGAATAAAAGTTGTAAATCATTACTTCCTTTGGAAAAAATTAGGATGAAATTCCTTCTCATGTCTAGAAATTTTGATTTATGGGATATTGTAAAGAAGAGTGAGTGGAATAGCAATAAAAATACTCTTTTTATTAAATAGTAAGGCAATTCACATTTTACTTTTAAAGTTAGATAGAAATGTGCTTTCTAAAGTTTCAATATGTAAAAATGTTCAAGATATTTGGCATATACTTGATCTTATATATGTTAATGATTTTCATAATGATATTGGTGTTAAAGCTATTAATATTATTTATGATAAGCAATATGAAATCTAGATGATAACAAAAAATGGAGTAGAAACAAGGAGAAAGACCTAAAGAAGAAGAGAGTCCTAAAGATCACATGGGATGATACAAACAATCTTGAAAGTAAAGAATCAAAAAATGAGGTGGCTCACATGCTCTTTATAGAAAATAATAATGAGGTAACAATGAGGTACCCTCTAGTTCAAACCATCTTAATGATAATGGTTGTGATGATGATTTATTTTATGAAGAGCTTCTTGAATGTCTAAAAATAATAAACTTGAGTAGGAAGAAATTATCTTCTAAGTATAAAGAGGTTTAAAAACTCTTATATGCATGCATGATTTAGAATTAGAAATTGAAATATGACATGTATAACATGATAAAATATAAGAGTTTGGTTGTTGTTAATGATAAAGTGGGTGATTTATGGCATAAGGAATTTAAGAAGAAGACCAAAGTTTTAAAATAATCATTTTTATGTTCACTCCAGTAAGTGAAAAATTGAATAACATTCTTGTAAACCAAAAGTATGTTAATAATAGGCATAAGATTAGTTTCACTTACAAAAGTGCACAATATAATGCCAAGAAAATTTTTGTGAAGGTCAAGTATTACATAACAAATCTATACCTAAATCATCACATAAGCATTCTGAGTTTTTTAAATGTGTACAAAAATGCCATGCTCATCCATCATCTTTTAGTCCTTAAGAAAAAAAAATTATGTGTTCATATATGTGTCATATTCTAAATCGAGAGGACCTGTCCTTCAAACCAAAAATAGGTAAAAAAATTTTGAATGGTCATCTCAAAACATACAACATCATTCTTATTCATATAGGCCTTTTAATCATAAAAATAGTATGAAACAAACTTAAAATTATTATATGTATCTTATAATCATAAAAGCAACTTGCTCTCATTTAATAAATGAAAAGACTCATCTTTAAGTTCCCCTTTTAGAATCTGAGTGGAGTCTTCCTGGC
The DNA here is from genome assembly GCA_027564335.1 of Erythroxylum williamsii. Lineage (NCBI taxonomy): Eukaryota > Viridiplantae > Streptophyta > Magnoliopsida > Malpighiales > Erythroxylaceae > Erythroxylum > Erythroxylum williamsii. The sequence continues at coordinate 46,707,157 of JANITW010000008.1, forward strand.
ATTTAATATCTAACTCAACTGAAAGGTTCCCGCAAAGCCAAGCCTTTCAACTGTTAAAAACCTTTTATACTCTAAAGGTTAAAAGCGCAGAAAATAATGGGAAACCTTTTTTTAAATCATTTTATTGAAAATTTTGACATCATAATGATTGCTTTTTTAAGATTCCCAAATTTTGAAAACCTACATAACACATTTTAAAACACTTCTAATATTTCATATACTATCTCAACTTCTGGAATGGGACCTCAGGTCCACATCATAACCAATCATAAACATACAATTCACAACATTTTAAAAGCATCATTAAAGATAAATTGTAATTCAATTCCATTTGATTCCTAATACTTAAAACCAATCCAAATTCACTTCCATGACATTTTAATACAAACATTTAAGTCATAAAATTTCATTAACAATTTTTTTACAAAATCAAGCACTCTAGGATGAATTTCAAGCCAAACCAATTCCAAACCAATTATTTTTCATTTCTTTACTTCATTAGCATCAAAATTGTGCTATAAAGATCACAAAACATCAAAATATGAGTTTGGATCAAATCATATTAACAATCCTAGCCATGGAGAAAAACTCATCCAATCATTTCTTCACATGGCACTAGCACTTTTATTTTGCAACAAATTAGACGCATTTTAATGTTCACTAAAGTGAGTGAAAATTGAATAGAATCCTTAAAACCCAAAATTAGGCTAATGATAGGCATGAGATTAGTTTACGTTATAAAAGTGCATCATCAGGTCAATATAATTTTTTGAAGGTTAAGTATTTACAAAATAAGTCTATATCTAAATCATCGTATAAGCATATTGTATCTTTTAAATATGTACAAAAATGAAATGCACATCCATCGTCTTCTAGGCCATAAACCATAAAAATATTTTATGTGTTCATACATGAATAACATTCTAAACTAAAAGTACATGTCATCAACGTAAAAAATAAGTACACTTTTTATGCAAGGTCATCTCAAAACATGCAACATTTTCTTTATTCATATAGGCCTCTTTATCATAAAAAATAATATGAAAAAAGCTTCAAATTATTATATATCCTGTTATAATCATAAAGGCAACTTGCTCTCATTGAATATAGGCCTTATAAAAAACAAAGATGCATGATATTTCCTCAAAATCACCATATGTTGTATTTTCATTAAAAGAGCATATCATATGTTAAAACATTTTTTTGGATTAACTATCACATAAGGAGATTTCCTAACCCCCATATATCCAAAGAAAGCATTGTATTACCCATATGATTTATGAAGAGCTAAAAATGCTTCTAAGTTATACTCTTGTAAGTCTTCTTCACATAACACTAAGAGTTTCATAAGCATATTGTATCTTTTAAACGTGTACAAAAATGACTTGCTAATTCATCATCTTTTAGGCCTCATGCAATAAAAAAAAATTATGTGTTCATATATGAGCCACATTATAAACCAAGCGTCCATGTCATTCAAGCAAAAAGTAGGTACAATTTTTTATACAAGGTGCAAAACCTCTAACTTTTCCCTTCATTGAATATAAATTTTTATTTTTGGTGAATAATGATTTTAGATGAATAGTGAATTCAAGTTAATAGTGACTTTTTGGGGACTCAAACCTGAAATATTGAAAAATATTCGAAATAAGTATTAGAATTTAATGATACTAAAGCAGATTGAAAAAAAGTTTGGTCGGATGAATTTCAGGAGTCTCTAAAGTTTAGGACTAAAATGCCCTTTTTGGAAAATAATGGGTATTGATGATTTTAAACTCATTCAAAAAAAATTTAAAATTTAATCAATAAGTATTGACCCTAATTAGAGTATTTCATAGTCAATTTAATAATAAGACGATTACAGAATATTTTCGAAACTTAATTATGTTAGATGGTGAATTAAACTCATAAAGGACAATTTGGTCTTTTTAGTATAAAATTTAGTATATTAATGAGTCATTATAGTGGACTAATAGGAAGGTGACATGTGTAGAACATTAAAGAGTATAAAAAGCAAGACTTAAGACAAATTGCTTGATTCTTTTTGTGTGGCCTTGAGTGTCCAAAAATGAAAAAGAGAGGAGGAGGAGAAGCTAAAGTGACTTACGACCAAGGAGAGAAGAAGAATATGGCTGCCATTTTTTATGGGTTTTAAGTTGGAAGTGGAGAGATCTTGATCAAGAATGCAGCTTACCAATTACCCAAAAGATTGGAGGAAAAAGTGGTAAGTTTTCCTAGCTTAAATTTCTAATTTTTGTGGTTTGTTGCGTGGCATGGATGTATTTAAGATAAATGATGATTTTTATGGGTTTTTAGGAAATATTACATATCTTTGAACATGTTTAGGAATGCAAAGTTGTGTAAAGAATAGATGTCTATAAATGTTTTTAATGAAATGCATGAGTACATTTTAGCTTTTTAAACTTTATTGAGATGAACGCTAAGATTGCTTGTGAGTGGACTTGAAGTTTAAAATTTGTAGTGGGGATTTTGATGTGATTATAGAAGTGTTTTGAACCTTTATAGGGATTTTGAAAATTTTGGGGATGTCAAAATACAATCATTGTGCTGCCAAAATTTTTAATAAAATGGTTTTTTTAAACTCCACTACTTATATCTTTTTATGTTGAATTAAAGCTTTTCGATAAAAAGAGCAATAGGCTTAGCTCCACGGGAACTTTCCAGTTGGATCAGATATGCCTAGTCATTCTAATTCATATAATACTCTTTATAATAAACATAATATGAAACAAGATTAAAAGTATTATACATCTTGTTTTAATCATAAAAGCAACTTGCTCTCATTTAATATAGGCTTTATAAGAATAATGAAGTATGCCATTTCCTCAAAAACAACATAGATCATATATTCATGAAAAAAGCATATCATATGTTAAATCATTTGCTAGGACTAATTATCACATAAAGAGATTTCCTAACCCCTATCTAAAGTGAGCATTATATTACCCGCATATCAATGGATAACTAAAATGCTTATAAGCCACACTCTTATAGTAAAATGCTTATAAGCCACACTCTTTCAATTAGCATCACGTGGGATGCATATTTATGTTCACTCAAGGAAGTGAAAAATTGAATAGCATTCTTGAAATCTAGAAGTATGCTCATTATAGACATGTGGTTGGTTTCCCTTATAGAAGTGAATGATCCAATGTCAAAACAATTTTTGTAAAGGGAAAGTGTTTATATAATGAGTATATGCCTAAATCATGACATAAGCATATTATATATTTCAACTATGTACAAAAATGACATGCTCATCCATTATCCTCTAATCATTAAGAAATTAAAAAAAAATGTTATGGGTTCATATATTAGTCACATTCTAAATCGAGAGGCCATGCCATTCATGCTAAAATTAGGTCAAACTTTTATGCAATGCTATCTCAAAACAGGGAATATCATTCTCTTTCATATAGAGCTCTTTATCAATAAAATAATATGAAAAAGCTTAAAATTACCATATGTCTCATTATAATCATAAAAAACAACTTGCTCTCATTTAATATAGGCCTTATAAGAAACAAAGAAGCATGACATTTCCTTAAATTCACAGTAGATCATATTTTCATAAAAAGAGTATGTCATCTGTTAAATTGTTTGTTAGAACTAATTATCACACAAGGAGATTTTCTAACCCCTATATATCCACATGATCTATGAAGAGCTAGGTAGTTATCATGTCTAAGAAGCTTATGAATGTTTACAGAATCTGTAGAAATAACAAAATCAATGTTGATTGATCACATAGTTTAAAAGGTTGATAATTATCCTTCTCTAAGTAATCGCTAAAAGATATTCTAATTTGAAGTGTTCATCTTACTATCCTTCTCTAAGTAATCTCTAAAAGATATACTAATGGTAATTTTTATAATAAAAACATCGCTATTAAGGACTCTAATGGGTATTTGGAGATTTTATTGGCTATTCTAGAGCCTTAAAATATAAATAGATCCTTTCTAAACGAATAAAAAATGTTTTAGAGTCATTGTATTGATAGAAAGTTACTAACAACATATTTGAAATAGATATGTAACTAATTAATATTGAGTTGGAAACATTTATAGGGAAATATTCATTGATAGTTTTTGAGTAATCACTGAGTATTGTTTGATTAATTGTTTATTATTATTTATAATATAAGTTTTGATTTAGAATTCTTGGTGAGTTTTGGTATAATTCAATAAATTACAAGTTGTTATTGGTTACTCTTTATTCAAAGAATTTTAAAGAGTGGTTATAAGTCCAAAAAAGTGATTTGAACTACCATAATTGTAATTTCATTTTTTTGTTTTTCTTCTTTTATTTACTCATCATTTTTTGATTCTTGGTATCATGCTATGCATACCATCGCACTCCATTATCATAGTTGCAAGTCATTTTGTTGGTTTATACCCTACAACCAATCCATTTTGTTGTAGTTTAGTGACAAATTATTTAAAAGGCATTCTTTATCTTGTACATGTTTAGATGTATATAATAAAGTCCATAGGATAATTATACATTGCAAATGAAATTATAATTATGAGATTCATATTGCATTTATGTATTATTCCTAAACGTTTCTAGTCATTGTTCTATTAAGATTGGATATTAATAGAACGAAAAAAGACTAGCACACATTTTATTTTTTCTTATGAAGGAAATAGTCGATCTCATAGGCTAAAGTATATAAATACTTAATCAAACTTGTGGGTGCTTGCTAACGAACAAGTTCACTGAACAAACTTGATATGAGAAATCCATTTGGAACATTACTTGTATGTCTATGGAATTCTCATTGTGATGATTGTATAAGTGATCCTTTGACTTGAGATCATCAAAGTTATCTTGTATAGGTATTGTTATGTTTTGATACTACTTATGATCTATTTTATCAAAGGTCTTTTAAACGGTAGTCATTAGATATAACATGAACTATATGGAGATAGTTGAATGATCAAGATAGGTCACCCTAAAGTAATTAAGGAGAATGTTTCGTTGTTCTCGATTAATATTGATTTGAGAAATCCTTGGCCAAGATATAATGATATTTTGTAAACAATTTACAAATACCATTAATTGAATCAATAGCTACTGGCAGAGAACTAATGTTTACAAATACCATTAATTGAATCAATAGATACTGGCAGAGAACTAATATAATTGAACTTAAAATAGAGTAGACAATAATTTCATGCTCTATGTCTAATAGGAACATTGGTTGATGAAAGGATTGAATTATACCAAAAAAATCATACACGGAAAGGTTAGTCAAAACCACTTTGACATTCCTAAATATTTTGGTGGTCATGATGCGTTACTAAACACCAATTTTAATCTATGATTATAAATTGTTTAATTAGAATAGGTCATAAGTAGTATCAAAATATAACAATCCCCATACAAGGTAACTTTGAAGACCTCAAGTCAAATGATCAATTATACAATCATCATAATGAGAATTTTCATATACATACAAGAAATGTTTTAAATGGATTTATCATATTGGGTCAGTTCATTGAATTTGTTATCTAACAAGCACCCACACTTTTGTTTAAGTATTTCCATACTTTAATCTATAAGATCGACTAATTATGCAACATCCCATTACCATAAAGTATATGCCCGAACATCTAAGGACATTCAAATACATATCCTACGATAATGGTATGTTAGAACAAAAATAAATCTAACTTACACGTGGCATCAACTAACATAATTAAAAGTCATGAAATTTAAAAACCTTTCATTGCATTCATTCACAAAAGCTTACACTGTATTTTACAAACTTTATACAAGTTCTAGACAAAAACTACAAATTACAAATTACAATTCTTATGATGTCAGCTGACAGACCTCTAAGCCATAACTAGTCCAAAATGTTTCTCTAATCTAGATTAAGAAACTAGGTCTCCTGTCTTGTACCTGAAAAGTCACGTTGTAATTTTTGATGAGATTTGTGAACTCGATGAGCAAACCATCATTGATGATTTCACCCAGGTCATATACACAAATCACATATTTCACAAATATTCATTCAGAACATGTATATTCCAAATACTCACATTAACATGGCATATCATACAATCATTGCGAATCAAAATAGATATTTACAAATACAAATGCACATGAGACTCCAGATTCGTTATTGATGTTGTGACCAAGTGCTTATCACATACGTATACAAATACTAACCCATTGGGCTCAATCAGAATAGAATCACAGAGCATAGCTCTACGTGTAAAATCATAAATGGCGGAACAAAGCTCTTTATGCAAGCGTTTTCATACTAACTACTCCAGTCACAACATCTTTATCTGAGCATGCATTTTATGAAATGCATCAAGTACAGAATATGACATGTATAGCAATCATTCATAATGCACAATCAGAAGCTCATAATCATTGGACCTAAGTCCGACATTCAAATTTCGTTGAGAATACAAATATTATTTAGAATTTCACAACAATCAGAACACTTCCAATAGATATTTGTATTCTCAGTGAAATCATACTAGTTCATACTATTCCAATAGATTCCCTCACTTTCCTTCAATCAATATTTTTTTAAATCAATTCCAAATGCTACCAATTTTTATAAAGAGGTATAATAATGTGTTATGAACCTATTGGTTCAAGAATCAAGTCATTTAGAGTTTTATAAAAGAATTTATGGTCAAAAGAAGCAAGATTGTTCAGTTTGCAAGGTGCTCTCATGAATAAACTATTAAAGAGCACAATGTCATGATGTGACAATTAAAACCAATAAAAAATCACTGGCATAAGGAAGAGATTTCATGGATGTGAGTGACTTATGGGTGTGAAAAAAGCCATAGGTGTGAGGGACTCACAGATGTGAGGAAGAAAAGTCATGGGCGTGAGGGACCCACACTTGTGCATACTCAACCAGACCCGTCCCACGTTTTTCACTAGATCTCTCCCAATTGATTTCAGATGGCTAAGATATTTTGTGGAGATGTAGACTAATGTGTTAAGAGTCCAATGGTTTAAGTCTTATATCATTTGGATGTTGGACAAAGGAGATATAGTCAAAATATAGAAGGATGTTGCGTCAGCCTCCAACCTTAGAAGTCGCGATCGTGCACAAGCGGGATCGTGAGTTGGCTATCAACTTGCGAAGTTGCAATCGCGCTTCATCTCGATGCAAATTTCCAGTCGCACTCCCTCACTTCTAACCTCCATAATGTTCAATCTAGAAATCCAAAAATTTCAAACTTTATATCATTAAAAAGATAAAAGAAAGATCTACAACTTTTATGAAGACAATTTTATCAAAATCTTCCTAAATCAATACAGTTTAATCATGGAATTTTCAGACCACATTTTTACCCTTTTTTCTCTTTTCTTTCTTTTATTCTAAATTAACTTCTCTAACTTATCTTCTTTCACTTCATTTAACTCCTATTACATTTCAAAATCATCAGCAACAGTTCAAAATTCAAGATTACACACTAACACTAAAAATAGAACATATACGGATATTCACCAATTGTTGCACTTTTCTTTTTATCAACAACTTCATTTCATTATAACTTTCCATTTTAATGCTTTTCCCCATAACACTGCATCACCTTAAACTTTTCCTTTAGTTCTAAATTCACTCAAATTCATTTCTATCAACACTTCGCATATTCGTGCATGAACAATACATCAACTTATAACCATATTCGTATTTCTCAAAACTAGGACAGAGTATATATATTTCTACATCAACTTTCACAAATCTCAAACCAGAATCTATTTCATACAGTTTTTGAACAATTCCTAGTTCACAAATCCATCATCTAGTTTATTCGTCACCGAAACCACACTTCTTAAACTCCTCATGTATGTATATATTTACACCGTAAAAACTTCATCAGAGTTACTTACTTAATTCAACTATTCCCAGCAATAAGAGTGAATCAATAACAACTAATAAGAATGACAATTCAATATTCGATGATGGACAAGGAACAAAGAAAGAGTTATCTGCTGAATGCTTTCGGTGGATATCAAAAGCTACAATAATCACTTCCTAACCAGAACATAAGCTACGTGTAATCTTTCCTTACTCAAAACCAAACCACGTGGCTATATTGCATGCACTACATATGTCACTCAAACAAGTTTTCCACTTGTCACCACACATACAAGCCATTTGTCATATACATATGTTGTCATGTGTCACACGATAATTGGTCCATATTTCAATATTTTCTAAAATTCACCAAAAATTCCAAAATACCATAAATATACCAAGATTGCCAAATCACATTTTAATTGCATTTAATAACTCATTTATACCCAAAAAATATCAATGAATGCATATACAATCATATGAATATGCAAAAATGTGCATGTCATATTTAACTTAAGCATGATATGCATGTTCTAATTTCTCAATAATTTCTCGTAATACACAATTCTAGCCTTAGCATGGGTAACGAGATGTTACAACTTCCTTCATAATAAAAAACTATACTGGATCCAAGTGAGCTGATATAAAACCAGGACATCATATCTCAACCCAAAACCTTACGGCAATGGGTTATAAGTCCTATCCTTGTATATAAGTCACTTCATCCTTATATCTATTTCTAATGTAGGATTATTCTACTTGTGAATTTCCAATAGCCTCTTTGTTAAAGGTGTTCTCAAATAAGCAAGCATATTGGTTCAGTAACTCATTTATGGAAAATGCTCTTATCATTTGAGTTAATCTACCATCGCCAAGATTATTATTAAAACCATCCTCATAATAACTTCCTAGATGTTCCTCACTTTATAAAATTATTTAATGATGTTTATAATGGCTGATCACAAAATACTATAAATTATACATGTATATAAATATATATTAAAATATTGGATAATTAAATTAATAAAAAAGAACTATGTATACAATTAATTTACCTCTTAGTCCTCTGAGACATACAATTACCACATGCCTTGTAGTATAATTATCAATGTTATGAATACTATACTACTGTCAATATTGGATTTGGTTATAGTACAATAATGTACTGGTATCGTCAATATTCGGTACTATTTTGAGTAAATTTTAAAAATTATAAAATAATTTTGAATTTTTTTAAAATTACAAAATAATATATCAATATATTGTGCTATATAATTTATAATTATGCATCAATCATATCTCCAAAAATCATAATAGTTGAAAATTGAAATAACAACAACCTATTTATTTATATTAATATTAATAATTTTTTAATTTTTAAAAATTACAAAATAGTAAATCAATATATTGTGCTATATAATTTATAACTTCTCATCAATCATATCTCTAAAAATCATAATAATAAAAAATTGAAATAACAACAACCTATTTATTTATATTAATATTACTTTTCACATATTTCATATATAAATCATAACAAAAATGAATATAAAAAGATCATTTAATCATCATACAAATATAAAACTAATGATAATATATAAGTACCTAAAATTTTACAATTTCATCATATGATAACACTACAAGAAAACAAGCCCTTTTGTGTCATTTTAAAAACGTCACAAAAGGTCCTAAAAATGCCGCAGAAGAGCATTTGCTACGTTTTAAAAAACGTTGCGGAATGTGGTGTAGGTAAAAGTTTTCCGCGACGTTTTGTAAAAAACATCGTGAAAAACGCCGACATTCCGCGACATTTTGTAAAACGTCACAAAAAGTTGGACAATCTGCGACGTTTTAGGAAAACGTCACGGATTGTTAGAGTTTTCACAACGTTTTTAAAACGTCGCCAAATGTGAAGGAATCCACGACGTTTATTTTTAAACGTCGCTGATTGTCTTTCGCGACGTTTTTAAAAACATCACGGAATGTCTTCCGCAACGTTATTATTATTATTATTATTATTATTATTATTATTATTATTATTATTATTATTATTATTATTATTATTATTATT
>JANITW010000008.1:46729759-46741453 GCA_027564335.1 Erythroxylum williamsii
ATTAGAAGGTAAAAGTACACTTAAATATTTCAAGACTATTTATAAGTATAAAATGTTAACTTATAACGTTAAATAAATTTGCTTAACTTTAACTTATAACGTCAAAAATTACCGATGATAAAATTATTTATTACTACCTCTACCTGCAGCATATGTAACCTGCAATCTTAGAACTTGCAAACTTATAGTATTTACTGCCTGCAATCTTAGAATTTGCCTAATATTTACTCTTCAAAATATCACCAATGTTAAATTAATTTAGAGTGAATTACTTACATACTATAGGAGTTAAAAAAAACAAAAGATGAAGTTAGGGGCCCTTTTTATCGTGAACTCTAGACAAGTGCCCTGTTGGCCCTTGCCTAGGCCGACACTAGTTTTCACTCAAAGTGGTCAAAGAAATGCACGTGCTTTGTCCATACTTCTATAATCTGCTTATTATCGAGAGAAGGAAAAGCGTAAAGGTGGACTCAAAGACATTGCATTCTTAGACATAACAATGAACTCTTTTCCTTCCTAATACAAAATGGAGAATAACATATATGATATGATCAATTTTGGTAATGATGCAAGCTCTATTAACTTCAGTGAACGAGTCCAATCATGTCTAATTCAAAAAATATCAATCCTAATTCCGACAGTTCTGTCGATACTCATTCGCCATCACCCGCATTAGTAAAACATCACTTTAGTGTGTTGTATAAACTTAGGAATGTCATGTCTAGGATGAGACTTTGTTTAAGAAATTCTTTCTTAAACTCCCTCCTTAAGGATTACGATAACTTTGAAGAGCGTCTACAACTAAACAAACTCAAAAAAGCAGGGTTTCACTCAATAATCCACTAACTTTTATATAAAAAGACCAAATTATCTTTTAATGAATTTAATTAACTAACTAACCAAATTACATTCCCAAAATATTCTGTAACCGTCTTATTATGAAATTAACCATGAAATAATCTAATTAGGATGATCAATACTTATTAATTGTATGCTTTAAAAAAATTAAATGGGTTTAAAATCATTAATACTTATTATTTTCCAAAAAGGGCATTTTAATCCTAAACATTCGGAACTCCAGAAATCCATCCAATCAGATTTATTTTCGATCTGTTTTAGTATCATTAAACTCTAATATTTATTTTGGATATTTTTCAATATTTTGAGGTTGAGTTCCCAAAAAATCACTATTCACTCGGATTCACTATTAATTTGAAAACATTATTCACAGAAAATAAAAATTTACATTCAATGAAAGAATAGGTTCGGGGTTTTACAAAAATCTAGTTTCCCTAATTTTTCAATATAGCCAATCATCTTCAGTATATATAGCTCCAATGCATATATTTTTGTCATCTTACATTGAAATAATGCTCTAGAAAATTGATATCTCGCCACCCTACTTTATGCATCAATAACTCCTTCAGATGCAAAATTATAGCAAGAGTGTTCATATTCTCATGCTGCATCTGAAGCTCAAGAGATATACTAACCAACATCACGCATGTAGCTTGTTCAACATCATCAATATACCGTTAATATGTCTACCAAACTTCATTAGTTGCATTTAAATTAACCTTCGATTGAATAGTAGTGTTAAGAACATATAGTTTTCTTTCTTCCATGAGAATAGTTCTCAAGTTACAAAATTTGATATGGATCAAAGGGCTAGTGACGTGCATCTCAAGTTAGGGTCGATGGCTCGAGTGTTCAAGATAAGAGTTTGAGGTCTTCAACTCAAATTCCACCATCAACTTTCAAAAGAGATCCCCCTTTTAGTATTGTTGGGCTTATGACAAGGGCCAGAACCAAAAGGGTGCAAGTGGCTTTGAATAATTTAATTAAAAAAGCTCATTCTCAAGCCTGAGTCCAAGTTGCTTCAATTAAGGAGTCCAAGCAAGTCCACTTAATAAGTCTTGAAGAAGTTGGGCCAACCTAACTTGACAAATAAGGCCCATAACCGAATTTACTACTAGTAGGTTTCCTTCTTTGTAATAGACAATTGACCAAATCCTATAATTTCTCTTGTTTCCTAGAAGTCAGTTTCCTAATAGGTAAGTAATTTAAGATTATTAGGTTTTCCTTGACCAAATCCTATAAGGTTTCTTGTTTCCTAAAAGTTAGTTTCCTAGTAGGTTAAGTAATTATAGGTTTAAGATAATTCCTTTTCCTTAATTTTTAGTCAACCCCTCTCCTATATATAGGGAGGTTCGACTATCACTAGGAAACACAATTTTTTGACATTATTTTGTGAGGTTTATCCTTATTATTATTCTTGTTGAATAATTAGGATGCATTACACAATTTTGATGCTTTGTATGCAACTTATTTAACTAAATTGTTTCATCAATTAGTAGCGTCTTTATTTGTTGTTCTTCTTTCAATCTTGTGTCCTTCAATTCATAATTTGTTTGAATTGGGTTATGCATGTTCTTGAGAATTGGGTTACAAATCTCTTAAAACAAACTTTGTTCTTCTCTTCTTGTTCGAATCTTCTACACGGTTGAAGATCAAATGGTGAATCAAGAAAAGTCTTGGGTAAGCTTTTATATTTCGCAATTTCATATCAATTTCGTATAAGAGCCTATATTATCTTGATTTATGTTATGTGAATGATTTCTTGCTTCTTGAATTTTCATTCTTGGAGTTCTTAATCAATCTTGAATTGTTTCTTGTTTGGTTTCTTTTGTGTCAAGAATTTCGTCTTTAGGTGTTTCCAACTTACTGTCCAAATTTAATTTCATGCCAATTTTCTTTAGGTAGCTTCAGCCACCTTTGTTTTTTAAAAAAAGAAAAAAAAAGGTTATGTTCTTGGAAAGTTTCCTTCTGTGAAGTTATTTTTGGAAACTAAGTTTCCTAATTATAAAAATCATTACTGATTTGGAAGGTACTTTAATTGCAAGAAAAGAAGTCTTACTTGCCTATTTCTATTGTTTACATATTGGTAGGAAAGTCAATATTGCTCAAATTGACTACTTTTAGTCGATCTTATTTACATTCCGAATTGTTTCTTTTTTAGGAGTTATATCTTAAAATTTCCATATCATTTTAACAGTGAGGAATTTGAGAACATGCTATACATCAATTTGATAGCACGCGACGAGATCTTTTGATTAATATCCATATTGAATATTTTACTCCTCAGAAAATTACCAAAATACTCCTACCCAAAATTGTGCCAATTTGTGACATATTATAATCTATTTTCTTGTTCTAGATTATCATTGCAAATTCTTGAGCCATTCTTGTTCTTTAACCTCCTAACTTCTTTTCTTTATGCTACTTTGCATGAGAATTAGAATTTATTATTCATTGCATTTAAGAAGATATTAAGGAAGGAAGGTCGAGGCTTTATTTTACATCCAATTGTAAAATTCTATTAAAGAGTGAAGCATTTGGGGTGAGAGTAGTTCTAGATTATACATGAGGGAGGTGGTTCGAAAATAAACAAACAAGGGTGTGAGATTTTTGTTTTGTAGGTATCATGTATGACAAAGCAAGAAGGAGGAGATAGGCTGAGTTTGAGGTTAACTTAACCTGCGCCAAAAAGGACGCCATGGAGCCCAACAACAATGGCTTGTTGATGGAATTAGTAAAATATATGACAGAGTTAGGAGCTAAGATTAAAAACATTAAGGATTCCATGAACAACATGAGTGGTACCAAAGCCTCTATGAGCAATTGATATCAAGAAGAAATCAAGGAAAAAATTAAAACTTCCAATCACACTTATGGACCAAGTAAAAAGGTTTATGGTAATTTGGGATCTATTAAGTTGAAAATTCCTAAATTTTATGGCAAATTTGATTCTAAAGCTTACTTAGATTGGGAATTGAAAGTAGAAAGGATTTTGTATGTCCATAATTTTTTTTAAGAAAAGAAAGTTAAATTAGTTGTTATTGAATCCCAAAATTTTGTTGTTATTCCGTGGAGTAACCTTATGAGTGAATGTGGAAGGAATTATGAGCCCCCTATTTCTTCTTGGCATGAACTAACTGGTATAATGAGGAAGAAGTATGTTCTAAATGCCTATTTTCGTGAATTTTATAATAGGGTATATGAACTAAAGCAAGACAGCTGAACTGTAGCTAAATATTTTCAAAAGTTAGATGCCTTGAAAGTCAAAGATGGCACTAAAGATGATGATTTGACCACTTTAGCTCATTTTCTTGGAGGGTTAAATCGACCAATTCACCAAAGAGTTGAGATGTATGGGTACATTGATATGGATGATTTGTTAGAGAAACCCATGACTACTGAGAGACATATAAAGGTGAATGCTTCTACTTCTTCTTTTAGCGTAAAGGCTTGACCTAACAATGTATATTGGTAGCAAAATAAATGGGGAAATAATTGGGCTAAGAGAAACCACCCAACCTTAGTGCCAATAAAAATATTTCCTTTAAACCTTCTGAGTTTAAGGCTAGTTCTTCAAACTTGGGTCAAAACCTGTACCAGCCAAATCTTGTCACATGTTTTAAGTATCTAGGTAAGGGTCATATAGCATCATAATGTCCAAACCAAAAGGTGTATATGTTGTTAGAGGATAGGACTTACATTAGTGATCATGCGTATTATGATATGCCTAAATTAACTCAAAACAACAAGGAAGAAGATGTTGAGGGGGATGACTTGGCTGATGAATTTGAGGCTAGAGGTCTAATGAAGCATTGGTGGTAGTCCAAGCCTTGAATACACAAATCTCATCTGAGCCAAGTGATGAGCAATGTACTAACATCTTCCATACGAGATGTTTAGTTAATAATAATGTATGCCTTGTGATTATTAATGGAGATAGTTGTACTAACTATGTTAGTGAGCATCTTATTACTAGGTTATCACTACCTACTACGTGGCATCCTCATCCGTACAATTTGCAATGGTTAGATGATAGAGGTGAGGTAAAGCTAAAACGCCAAGCACTTATTCATTTGTCTATTGGGAAGTAGCAAGATAAGGTGCTTTGTGATGTTGTACCTATGAGTGCATGTCACATATTATTGGGGGGTCCATGGGAGTCTGATAGGTGCATGAATAAAGATTAATATACTAACAAGTACTCTTTTGTAATGGATAGTAGGACATGTACTTTGAAACCCCTTTCCCTTAAAGAGGTTGTAGGTGCACACATCAAATTGAGCAAAGAGAGAGAGGAAAGACAAGGTGAGTGATAAGTGTGAAATGCATCATTTTTAAGGGTATAGTTTGATATGTGTTTATCTGTTTATTCGATTTTTTGGTATGTATTTTTGGTAGAATTGTGTTAGTATGTGAATTATTTGTGTTTAAATGTTTTTATAGGTTAGTATAAGCATTTGAGTTTAATTATTATATCTTTGAGGTACTTTGATGTGTTTGTTAGTGTTTCAGAGTCAATAACAAAAAATGAAGAAGTTTCGGAGAGACATGGACCGAAACAACGACCCATGATTGTGGTAGATGCATAAGACTTGGCCCAAGATCGTGACAAAAAGCGTGCTAGTGGGCCACGATTGTGACCTACGTCAGGTTGACGCATAGCCACTCTCAAACTCTACGTTTGGAGGAATTTTTTGGACCTTTCGAACCCCAAAAAAATCCTAGTTCAACCCTAAACACAAAAGAACATAAATAGAACAAGAAGAACAAAAAAATAGGAGCTTCTTGCATCAACCACCATCATGAAACCCTAGAGGTAGTTCATCGAGAGATTGAGAAAGGGTCAAAGGAAGAGAGATGTGGAGAAGAAGCCTATACGAAGTACTTCTAGGAACATGAGGTTTCCCGCCATTGCTGCCTCCATCATCCATTAAAGATCCATTTTCCAATGTATTTCCGTTTTTATCTATCTATACAATTGGAATAGCTGTTGAGATAGGATTTATGAATGTTGAGGATTGTCTAAACTCACCTTCAGGTTATTTTTATCTTTGATTCAATAAAAATCTGGTTGTTTATGCGAATTGGATTCATTGTGATTGATTTTTGCATTTTTTATAAATTGGTAATAGAGTGAGAGGGTGAACCGATGAAAAATAATTAAGTTGTGCTAACGAGAGCTAGGTAATTTATTAAGAACAAGAAATCAATCAAATCAGTAATTGTGTGACGAGAAATCTCACATAGGTTCCTGGTAGTCTAGTAAAAAACTTCAGATTTTAAGATTAGATTAACCCTCCTCGTAGGATCGACATCTTATATACTATGCGAATATCGAGGTTAAAATATTAAAACTACACATAGAAAAATTGTGATTACTAAACCGTAAAAGTCAAGTGAGGGGAGAGAAGAAAAGGAGGCATTAGTTGAGCGAAAGAGTGAAAAGCCAAAAGCTAATGAGAAAAAAGACAGCTTTTATACAAGTGTGAGAGATGTAGATGTGGCTATTTTTACTCATATGCCTTTATAATTTATAAAGAAAATCAATTCGCCATTAAAAAACTACCTAGTCATTTACCCACTAAGGTTTAAATTATTTTCAGAATTACAAGGGCGTCTTCCTTGAATAAATGCCAAAGAGGATTCCACCCCTTTGAGGAATTGAATACCAAATCGATTTCCTACTTGGTTTGAGCATTCTTAACCAAATAGCATATCGAGCCAACCCTAACGAGAAAAAAGAGCTGCAACGTTAAGTTGATAACCTCATTAACAAAGGTTTGGTTAGAGAATCGTTAAGTCCATGTGTCGTGCTTGTCATACTTGTACCTGAGAAAGATGAAACTTGGCGAATGTGTGTTGATTGTCATGCTGTTAATAAAATAACTATTAAATATCGACACCCCATTCCTAGGCTTAATGATATGCTAAAAGACTTGTATGGTGCATGTCTATTTTCAAAAATTGAGAGTGGAAAACAACATTTAAAACCAAATTTGGACTTTATAAATGGATGGTTATGCCCTTTGGTTTGACTAATGCTCCTTTGAATTTCATGAGATTAGTGAACCATGTGCTTAGACCTTTTATAGGCAAATTTATAGTAGGTTATTTGATTATATTTTGATGTATAGTAGAGATGTAGGTTCGCATGCTAAACATCTTGAGCAAGTATTTTCCACTTTACATTCAAAAAAACTTTATGCCAAATTGAAGAAATTTACTTTCTATATTCCTGAAGTTATATTTCTTGGGTTTGTTGTGAGTAAAGATGGCATCAAAGTTGATGAGGCTAAGGTTAAAGCCATTGTTGAATGGGCTACACCTAAGTATATTATTGAAGTGAGATCCTTTCACGATTTTTCTAGTTTTTATCGTAAGTTTGCGAAGGATTTCTCAACTAAGCAACCACACTAAATGTGTTAGTAATGAAGAATGTGAAGTTCGACTAGGGAGAAGCACAACAACTTGCATTTGATGTAACACCCCACTCTTGCAAGATACATACCCGACATCCTAAGTGATATCCGAGTACATGCCTCACGAGGGTGACATGTTAACACAGGCGGTCAGTAAAATTTCCTTACAAATTTTTTTTGAAGCACAATCGTATACGAAAATCAATTATCAAATCGGGCCCCTTTTTATTTCATAAATATTTTCAATCACAGTAATACAATCATCATAATTTCAATAGCCATTTGGGGCTATTACAAATACAAAAATACTTGTAGTCATAATTTCATTACATTTCAAAGTCATCTACAAATCTTTCCACCTTGGAAAGTTATTACAAACAGAAATACTCAAATACATAAGTTACAACAATTGTAGAAGACTCAATTCGATACAAAAATAAGAAAATATAAATGCAAACGTGAACTGATCCCGACCTCTAACTTTCACTTGTATGCAGTGGGTATACTTTCGTTTGCCTAACGGAGTACTCTTTTGAGCCTAAAAAATATTGCAAAATTTTGGGTAAGTTTTTGCGAACTCAGTGAGTGACCATCCTCGATGATTCACTCAATCACATAACACGTATAACAATGTTATGAATACCATACCGGGCTCGGTACCGGATTGAACTTTGAAGCGAAACTGTACCGGTATCGGTCGGTACCGGATACTGGGTACCGTTTCGGGATATTTTTAAAATTTATAAAATAGTCCCTAAATTTTTTAAAAATTACAAAGTGGAATAAGTGATCTAATCCCTATGAATAGCCACCAATATTTAATCCAAATTAAGACATTATTTTCTTTTAAATTTGTGCATAAAAGGTTAGCTTTTTTTTCATTTCACTCCTTGTATTTTAAATATAATATTATTTATTTAATATTTTAAATGATGTTATATTATTATAACATTACATCATTTTAAAATTAAAAATTGAGAAAGTAGACTAATATGATAATTAAATATTGTTAAAAAATAAAATGATATTTTTAAAAATAAAAATAATATTACATCATTTTAAAATTAAAAATTGATAAAGTAGACTAATATGATAATTAAATATTGTTAAAAAATAAAATGATATTTTAAAAAAATAAAAATAAAAAGAGCAAACATAATATAATTAATCGCTTATTTAATAAAAATTTTGGAGTAATAATTATGAATTTTTAAAATCAAAATTGATTTCTATTAAAAAAACACTTTTTCTTAATTGGGCTTAGCCAAGCCCAAACCCTTGGATCATGCAGTGGGTGATTCTGTCAGAGGACACACATCACGAAAAGCCACATGTTCTGCACCACTTTGTAATCGCACTGTCAGATTCTCGTGTCCCCATAATTTTCACAAGAAAGCAACGCTATTTTCACTGCCGACGGTCTGCGGTGTGCGAGGAGGACAACGGAGAAGGCCGGCCAGACGGAGGTGAGGTGAGGCGAGGCAGTCGAGGCGAGGCGAGGAGGAGAAAGCCTGAGGCGAGGGCCGAGGCAGTCTAGGCAAGGCGAGGAGGAGAAGACCGGAGGAGAGGCTGGAGGAGAAGGCCAAAGGCGAGGCAAGGAGGAGAAGGCCGAAGGCGAGGTGAGGCGAGGGCCGAGGCAGTTGAGGCGAGGCGAGGAGGAGAAGGCCGGAGGGGAGGCAAGGCAAGGAGGAGAAGGCCGAACGCTGGAGGCGACGCGAAGCAGGGGGCGAGGCAGACCGGAGGCAACGAGAGTCAGGACCACTGAAGGGAGAGAAGATCTGAAGAAGACGAGGAGAGGGAGTGTCCGGAGTCGGAGTCGGCGTCGGGGGTGGGGGTGGGAGGGGGGGATAAAATTAGGTTTTAATTTTTTTTTACAAAATAGTCCCTCAATAACTTATATTTTACGGAATGACCCCAGAATAATCCGATATTGGTGGTACCGATGGTACCAGCTGGAATTGGCCAGTATCGACCAAAATTCATCACCGGTATTTTTATGACCGTTCCGGTACCAGTTTTCGGCTGGAACGGTACGAAACACTAAACACTGCGTACAATTCATCAATTCATCAGATCAAGTCACATATATTACACATTCACTTATGCATATACCACTTGATCATTCATTTCTTATTTCATCACATTACAATTATTCATATCATGCATATGCAGTGCACATGAGTCTCACTTTTAATTTATAACTTTGTTGTGACCGAGTGCCTAATTGTCCCATATCCATTGTGGATATTGGGCTCATTGATAACTATCTCATATTAGGCTTATTGATAACTGTCTCGTATCGGGCTCATTGATAGCTGTCTCGTACTCATTGATAATTGTCCCGTATCTGTTGGGGATACCAGGCTCATTTTACATAGTAAGCTTTTGGCTCTTATACATTTTCTGAGCTCTAGGCTCTTTTTTACATGCTGAGCATTAAGCTCTTTTTTGGTGGCTACTCCGGTCACAACTAGCTTTATCTTTTATGCATTCATGTAATGAAATGCATCACGTATATTTAGTCAATTGAAAGTGCTCAATATCGCATAATCATATTCACTATCACATTCTCATTCACATTTTCATCGGACCTTAGTCTGGCATTCAACATTTAAGTTGAGAAAACAGTTATTCCATCCAATTCACATTCAATGAGTACTTCAATATCTCATTCACATTTCACAATCATCGGACCTTCTGTCTGAAAATCAACACAATTCAATTCACATTCACAATGCATAATCATTCAATTCATAATATAAACAAAACAAACAATCAAGTAAGACAATCTAGGTCTACTCACAATATGCTCCAGATTAGCATTTGCTTCCAAAATTTGAAAATATCTTAATGATGGAGCTCTATAAGTTCCTATATATCATGCAAAACATACACATCATAATTTTGCAAAATAGTATAAGTGTTTAATAATTCATATGTATGCGATGAAATATGTATCATGCATACTCATGACAATCCCAGGAATTTTTCCATTATTCTCGTCATATAATTCATTCTATCTCGAAACTCACCTAAGTATAATTTATACTTAAGTTTATACCTTAATAAAACCATCAAAATCAAAATTCATAACTCATTGAATCACTTTCAGATTTTTCCAAAATTGAACTTCGAGTCTACTGTTCATATACTGAAATAGTACAATATACTCAATTTCCATCTAGAAATTGGAAGTCTTAGAAACTGTATCAAAATTTGGCTTCTTCATGTAATTTGTAGCCCTATTTCTCTACTTTACTCCAAATTAAAAATCATCTCATTTGGATGACCAAAGATCAAGATATAACCGAAATACCCAAACATATTCAGTGAAATTACACCAGTTTGTACTATTCCAACAGATTCCCTCACTTTCATTCAACCAAACTTTTCCAAATAAATTCATAATGCTACAATTTTTCATGGAGAGATATAAAAATGTGTTAGGAATATATTGGTTTAAATATCACTTCATTTGGAGGTCATATGGTGAAGTTATGGCCAAATTAATCAAACATGATTATATCCTCAATCCTATTGTACCTATTTTGGGACAATTAGCATAACTTTCGCTAGAGATATCAGATTAAGGTCATCTTAGGATGGTTTCTAAAAAGACTTATAGATATAAAACTTTCATGAAGACTCTGAAAAGAGATTCTATCATTTTGAGTCACACGGGCAGCCCGTGTTTCTTTCAGGTGAGATTGTGTTTTTTTCGTCAGGAACACACAGGCAATGTGAATCTACACGAACTGACCGTGTAACCTTCGAGTTTACTAAATTTTCCTTCTCAAAAACTCCTCCAATGGATCCTACACCTTTTCTAACCTCACTCCCACTCATAATCTTCCCAAATTCACCTCTTCTAATGCAATTATCAGTCCATAATCATTCAAACACCAATTATATTTCATTCACTCCCAATTCTCAACTCATTTAATTCATCATCTCAATGGATAACTTTTTCAAATATACCCAATTTTAACTCAACATCATCCATGTACATTTCATATTCCCTAATTGATCATAAACACCCAAAATATAGAACATTCTCATACACTCAAAATATAACACAACATGTTTTCATCCACAAATTTTGCTGCACCCAGTTCCTAATTTCATGTCACAATTTGAGACTCTTAAAGACAGAATTTAAATTTTATGTCTTCATAAGAAATGTAGCCTTATGTCTCTAGTTTAATCCAAAATAAGAATCATCTTCATTGAACAACTATAGAAGAAGTTATGGCTAAAAGACTAAAATATACTCAAAGATTATGTTGCTGCAACATTTTCCAGCTCAACTACCAAATTTTGTTTCCAACTCTTATCCTAAAACAAATCATACCAAGATCACCTTTTCTACCTCATCACTCCTCATTCTCAACTCCATTTCAAATCCAAAACATTCACA